>JAULBS010099175.1:0-16338 GCA_032355785.1 Symmetromphalus regularis | reverse complement strand
TGCTTGGTTTTCGTACTCGGCGTAACACCAGCGGTGAACAGTACAGGGTTTTCCCTAACAACAACTTCGGCGTCAGATGAAAAAACGACTTAAGTTTGTTTTTTTGACTTAGCTAAGTTTTGACTTAAGACCTTTGATAAATACCAACTTAACTTTTTGACTTAACTAAGTCAATTTTAGAAACTTAAGTCAAAACTTAAGTCAAAACTTAAGTTGTTTGATAAATATGGCCCCTGGTTAAGATCAAAACTAAGGCACATGATCTAGGTTTTTATCATCCATTTTGGAAGATTTCAATGTTTGGAACCATTTCCCAAAAGCTATGCGTTTTTTATTCCTTATTTTGGAGTAAAATTTCCCAATCTGAATTTTTTTTTTTTATAAAAACTTTCTTTTTTAGTATGGTATACAAAAACAAACAGATATATTAATTTGATTAAAGTACTATTAAAGTATATTACTATTAAAAATGTTTCATTCTAACAGTAACAGTATTAATTAAATTTCCCAAAATCAGATAAATAGGTATGTTCATGTATCAAGTCAAATTGGAGAAATAACAGAAAAAACTTCTTATTGCCTAAGAAAACCTTGTACATAACAAATATAATGCATTACCATCTGTTATTTGCATAGATGTCTTCCTTATTGCCTAAGAGAACCTTATTAATTACAAACAAAATACATTACCTTCACTATCACCCCCTACCCCCCCCCTTCTGGTGCTTGTACAGATGTTTTCCTTACTGCTCAAGAGAAAGTTATTACTAACAAAATGGATTACCTTCGCTACGAGACCCATTTGCTGCTTGTAAGCCTTTCCTTCCTCAAAACTAGAAAACTCCTTAGCCACTCGTTGTAACACAGAATCATTTTCCTCCATAGAAATAGGTTTCCCCTTTGGGAAATAGAATTTTGGAATACTGACACTAGAGTTTCGAAATGACGTCCTTGGCACTGGCACTTGTCTTTTTTGTTTATTTTCCTTGTCATCAATATAGTTTGGAAATGGTGGCGTCTCTTGAACTGTTTTCCCCACTTCCTCATATTTTGATTTGTCTTTGATATGTTTTTCAGGTATAAATCCATGAACTGTTTCTCTTTCCTTAGCACTGGCCACAGCCGGCTGAAAACAGAAGAAAAGAAGGTTTTGAAAAAGCAAGCAAACATAATTAACTATAATTTAATGGTGTAAATACTTGTATACCAATCCCTGCAATTAAGAAAATGTCCATGGCAAAATAAATGCTTTGGAGAAATGGTGTACTCAGCATTTTCCATGGCAATTTTAGCATTTTCACGTTTCCAGCTCTGAGTTTAATAAAACAAAAAAAAAATTTTTTTTTTTTTTTAGTCCATGGCAAAAAAAAGTGCCATGGAAAAAAAAAACTCTACAGCATTACCAATTGCTGTGGACAATTTCAGGGGTTGGTATACTATGTCCAAATACAATTAGAATTAAAAGCATTCAGCTCAAAATGGGACCCAGTGGCACCTCAAGAATATGGATTGGGTATTCCTCATTGGTCAATCACAAAAAACAATATCAGTATTAAAATGAAGACCAAGGACTGGGTATAACTATATGATGAATTGTGATGGGTTTGATCAAAATGTGTTATTACAACTACTGAAAATAATAATGAGACCATTAAAATGAAGACCAAGGATTGGATATATGATGAATTGTGATGGGTTTGATCAAAATGTGTTATTACAACTACTTAAAATAATAATGAGACCATTAAAATGAAGACCAAATACTGGATATATGAGGTGAGATGCAACCCATGCAATTAAGAAAATGTCCATGGCAAAATAAATGCTGTGGAGAAATAATGTCCATGGCATTTTCCATGACAATTTTAGCGTAAAGTATACTTATTCTTAATAATAAGGAACAAAATGTACCTTGTAAAAAATATTGTTATAATCTGTAGCAAAAAAGTGCACTGCCGATTGCCACTGGCTATTTCAAGGGTTGGGAATATGTTTTATTACAGTTATAAAAAACATGTGACTATTAAAATAGTATCATGTTTGGTTCTCTGTAAATGGCTGAAAATTACAGTAATTTACTAGTAAATTTTGCTACATGTATGTTATTGTTAATGTAACTAAAATAAAAACACTACTTTATACAGATAATAAACAGAAGATTTTACAATAGAGAAGGGAGATACAGGGTTTTCGCCAGAGGGTAAAATGGGTAAAATTCCAAACCATTAAATTTTCTGAGGGTACAACTCTGTACCCTCAAATTGTTGGGATAATTTTTGTTAAAGGTTCTTCAAGGAGCGAGTGACAACAAAGCCAGCATCAATAATCAGTTAGACTTAGTATATAACAGTAATCATAGCTAACATACGTCAAAGTGGCCTAGAATTCATTTCCATGTCTCTAAAATCAAAAAATGTTCTGGGGGAGTACTTACAAACCTCCCTCCCCACCCCTTTCTGTATACTCTCAAATTATTTTCTGGTGGAAATCTTGAGTTAGATGTGTTGCTTAAATCATGTACAGCTTTATTTGTATAGCAAAAGAGTCTGAAAAATCTCACTGGATTGGTGTGGGGGCTGTTGATACAGATGTTGAAACAGGATGCCCTTATTCCATTTTAATTTTTTATCTCTAAATTGAGCACTGCATAATCCAGCGTGAACATCTTAATGAGATAATTTTTTTATCTTAGAATTTTCAAACAATTTCTTAAAGCAAAACACATGCACTTCACAAAAAAAGAAAAAGAAAGAAAACAAAAAGAATTTAAAACATAACAGGGTTTCAAATGATTTTAATATAAAGTGCACAAAAGTGTATTTTAACTAAAACTTAAAACAATTATGCTATATACATATTATACAGTATAGAATTCTTAAAAATCTATTCTTTGTTTTTGTGCAATGTTGCATGTTAAAAAACCCATTGAGAAGTCAAATTAGACTTTCATTTCCCTTTACTGATTATTTATAGGTAACAGCAGGCCATCCAGGGAAGCTGATGAATTTTCCAGCTTTCACTGGAAAACAGCTATATTCAACTCCAAATTTCTCTCCTTCTACATCTTAAAGAGTCACAAAAGTGACATGGAATTAAAGCTAAAATATTCTTCTTTATTTCTGTTATGTTTGTTTATTTTGTAAAATTACAATGTGTTTTTTATCTATTGTTGAATCAAGGTTATATCTGAGATTTTCCACAGCATCATTGCCATTGCAAGTGACTGTGCATGGTCGGAAGACAATACCTTAAGGAAAACTGAAAGCACTTTGCTTAGCCTTCATGTATAAAATAGAACCTATATTATTAGAAAGAGGGCAAGATTTGCTTTTGCTTTATCCATTAACAAACAAAACATGCTTCAAATTCTTTTCATGCATTTTATAATCTGTAAAGCAAGTAATAAAAGTAAAACACCTAACACTTTCATACATATCTGTTCATGTGTTAATCTGCAGACCTGTATATTAAGTTAGGTCAGCTACAACTGTCACTCAGAGAAAAGTAGATACATGTACCCTCTTCAATCACATTCTTTCAATCGTTGGGCATTTCAACTGTCACAGCTGTAACCATCAGAAATACTACAGAATATATACCATCCAAATCTCACAAATCAGTTTTTATGTGGTGGTGTGATCAAAAGGCCTGACATTCAATGTATGAAGTACACTTATTATTATATTTGGAAGAGAAGTCTTAGAGATTAGCCAATGTTTGACCCTTGATGGGTAACATGTTACAGAGGTAAAATATTAGCTGGTTTGTATAAAAAGCCAGACAAATACAATACTAAGCGTACTTCATAATTTCAGATTGTATAGTTGTCAATGCTTCTAATCACACCCTGAAATTAAAACTATTCTGTGAAGTTTCTATGATCTACATGTATTCTACAGAATCTCATTTCATAATTTTTATAATCTGTAAAGCAAGTAATAAAAGCAAATTGCCTAAAACTTTCATACGTGTATCTGTTCATGTGTTAATCTGTAGGTGCATTCAAGTTAGGTTAGCTACAACTGTCACTCAGAGAAGTTTCTATGATACATTCTACAGAATCTCTCTGACAGTCACACCCAAAACAGTGGAACTGCCCTGTTGTGGAAAGGAGACTATGTCTATGACATACATGTACCGGGTAAGAAGTTTCAGACCAAACAGTTCCATACGAGCATTCCTTAATTACATCAGTTAAACCTCTCTATCAATTCGGTTTATTGCATACAAGTAAAATACTGTGAAAATTAGTTTAAGATATTTTGTATTGAGTACAAGGGTAGTCTGGGAGACTACGATAGCATCATTTAAATTTCATTCTTCCCCTTGGATGAAAATTAAGTTTCTATCCTTAAGAATATAGTAGGAAATAATTGATCAGATTTGTTTTGGTACAGATATACAATTTCAGATATTTGGAAAATTCCTCGTAGTTGGTTGCAGTAATAATTATGCAAAAAGAAAAGATCATTTGTTCCATACCTGTTGGAAGGTAAAGGATTAAGCTATGTTACAAAACAGACACCTGTACATCATAATGCTCTTGCTCCCACCATGCCATATGTTGGTAATTGAATGAGTGGGCAGGAGGCAGATGTTTGCTGGTTATCTCAGAATAGAACAGGTTCTGATTCATTACATCTGACGTCAAGTAGAAGAACTTGGTATAGAGGTGAAAATGTCAGCGGAATGTCAGACTATAGACAACTTAGCATGGCAGACATAATTAGATAAGTACATAAATATGTTATTTAGTCAATGAAAACTAGTACATGTACACATGTAGAATAATGACTGGGTAGTTATTCTTAAAACCTTTTATATACAGCTGAGTTTTCTTGTAGTATGCAGAGGCCATGATAGAGACTATGACTGATATTTAAATGGCCCAATGCCAGTTTATGAAGTGGACAATTTCTATAAATGAAGAGCTCAATTGTAAAAAAAAGGCGTCGATCCATTTTTGCCAAAATTTAGTATGATGCACTGACTAATAGTGATTAACCCTTGCTTTAACATTACAAATATAATGAGTTTAAAAATAACATATATTCATCAGTGACGGACCACTGAATGTTCACTAAAAGTGCAAAAGGCATTAAGTCTATGTTCAATTTATTTACGTTTTCTTTTAAAAGGCTAAATGGTCTGTAAGACCTTTTGCAAATAAGCTCTTCAAATGATAAAGAAATGGTACGAATCTATCAGAGTTTAAGCTGAACCATAAAAATCATTAGCAATTTGGCTAATTTGGTCAGAAATTCTGTAGCCAAATTCAATTTCAGTTAGCCAAATAAACTGAACAAAATTAAGTCACTTTAAAAACATGCCGTACATCTGATTCGATCTTTGATAAATAGCGCTGTATTTTTTAATTTGCCAGCAAGTTTCCAATAAAACTAAACAGTCTACTATTTTGGCCATATTAATATGACTGGAACACAGAGCGACATTATTGCCGGAGACAAAATGATCCAAAGTGTACCAAATGAATCGTAAATAACAGAAAATGCCAAGTTACTGAGTTCGAACTCTTTTGATATTATCTGAATGAATTGTGTAAGTGCGCATAATGATGTGCAGACAGAGCAAGTATTATTTAGATGGTTCACTGACCAATTAAAGGTGGGAACAATACAAGTAACAAAGAATTAGATAGTCAAAACAGTAGCAGATCAAAAGTGACACACAATTTGCAAATTAGCTGCTTGGCAATTTCATAATCCAGAGCATTTGCCAAATTCCATTTTAATTGATGAATTGGCGAATGACAGTTTATAGGCATAGTCCCACGGAATTTAAGGGGCTTTGTGCTCTAAATATTGATTACGAATGAAACTTACATGCATGTTATACTAGATCTCATTTTCATATCAGGCAAGATGTTTTTAACAGAACCATGGTATCGGGAATTCGATGTTGAGTCAATTGATTTTTTTCACATTTAAAAATTTCAGATTTCAAGTTCAGAACTCCTAGTGGGACGAAATAAATTGGTATGAAATGTTTTTGAAGCAGCAAAAATATTCAGAAGTTTTAAAATAACAGCTAACAGGTGAATACCCATCATGTGACTTGAAATATATACAGCACACCAAAAAAAACACCTCTTTTTTAAAGATTTATTTGTCTACGAGCATAATTCATTATTATTTTTAAAATATTGATAATAAGCGAGATGTGGTGGTTATGGTTATAATATGCAAGTAGTTGAATGAAGTATTTCTATGGACAAATCAAATGTTTATATTTAAAATTAATTCTTTGTTTGGAAATAATTAGATCAAGGGTCCGTGGGATTATGCGTTTAATACCAACTCATAACTACATGTCGCTAGTGGAATGGCATCAGATAGATATCAAATGCTGGTAAATTTGAAGTTGAATTTTTTTTTATATTCACCTTGTAATGCTCCTCTTACCCAATCTTCATCCTTGAAACACAAATTTAATATTTGTAATCATTAGAAAAAGAAATGGGAATCATTTCCTACTTTGTCAAGACCTGTAAATGGTATTTTCATATGTACATGCATATTGTAATATTATAGATGAACATGTACATATTGACTACATGTTTTATTTCTTTATCTACATGTAATTGATACAAATTTAATTTGATATATTTTTATTTTATGCAAAGCAAATAATATCTGAGGAAGGTGAACTGAATCTACAGGTGGGATTTCTAAATGTCATCTTCGTGTTTTGCTTGTCACTTTGTTTTGCATCCTCAACCATATTTAAAGTCTGCTTTTCATGTCCACACCATACGTCTACCAATTCACAGCAGTTTCGTTTATCACCTCTCTCTGTGAATACAATTTTTAAAATATGATTTACAGTGTATTTCCCTGTATGAACATAAATAACAACATCTGGATATGTGTATACTGATTCCATTGTCATGGTTAAATTAACTGTGTATGTATAATATATATCTGGACATATACACATGTATGTATATATCTTCAAGTATAATTTTAATATGCACATTTCCAGCCATTTCCACATGTTTCATATTTTATACATTGTGTACATTTCAAAGTAAATTATGGTTTTTACATACTCATTATAAATATA
Source organism: Symmetromphalus regularis (assembly GCA_032355785.1). NCBI lineage: Eukaryota > Metazoa > Mollusca > Gastropoda > Neomphalida > Neomphalidae > Symmetromphalus > Symmetromphalus regularis. The sequence continues at coordinate 9,255 of JAULBS010099175.1, read as the reverse complement.
CTAGCAGAAAAAGGCTTTGAAACAATTAATTTTGAATTCTTGATCCAAAAGAATAATATTTATGCTTTCCTTACATAGCATTCTGACAACAATTTCTGGTTTTTGTTACCTGTATATTATTAATCATTCAATTTAAATTTAATTGATAAATTAATAATAAATGAAGATTTTCATCTAAGGGAATGTGTCAGTTTGACTATTTTGTTTTTAGTATGAATATTTCCATCACTGTTTTAAATTTATAAAGTCCAAAGCATGTTTTCAAGTCAATTTTACATTTTAAAGTAATTATTTTTATCACTTATTAATGTGTACATGTTTCTTTTAGATGTTGTTTTGTCTGTCATTTGGTGAAGTTAGTCCGAGTTAGTGTAATCTTTTAATGCATGTCTGTTGTAAAGTAGTTAAATCCCCTAAAAAAAAAAAACTTTAATTTTATGAAATAGAGATTTTTATGTGGATAGTCTTCAGATAAGTTTGAGTACAAATCCAAACTATGCATATTAATTAGGTGATCTTATTCCTCCATGGGTGTCTAGAGTTATGGTAACCTCTAACTGGATCATTTTTGTTAACTTAATTATATTTTTTATTTATTAAAAAAAAAATTCTTTACTTCAAGTTCAATGATTCAGTAAATGTAGATGTTATTTCTTAAAACCACTTTATAGAATTATTATTTCATGTGACATATTTACATAACTTTTTGAAAATCATGACTGTAGCATGCGATTTTACTCACATACATTTTTGTATTTTTTCTTACAACAACAAAACAGTTACACGAAAAGTCGTTCAAATTAGTGCTCCTAAACCTTTCTATTTGTAAATTTCAATAAATTTGTAACGTGATGAGCCCAGTTTTCTCATTTAGCTACAAGGCATGTTTCAAAATGTTGTTTTATTAATATATTTTCAACATGGCTGAATATGTAAATCCAAAGTTGATTTATTGAACTGATATTCATGAATATTCCATTTCTGCAGAAAACATGCATATACATGTACATATACATGTATGTGTGTAATACATTAATTATGCTCAATGTGGATATATTAGAATATTACATAGATCTGTATCCATTGCAGAGAAACCAAATGTTTCAGAATTAAGTTTGCACAAAAGAAAATGTTTGCTTCTTATTACTAGCCCCTACCTACATGTACCTATTTCCAGCTGACCCTAAACATTTCTGCTTCATTGTTGAAAATTTTAGTATTATAATGATAAGTGTGTGTGAAAATATAATTTCTTCAAAAGTTGTAATTTTGAACGTTTTATTTGAAACAAAAAGTCTTTGTCGTAAAACCATCCATTTCTATAAAAACAACACAAAAAATAAAAAGATTATTTTGCTAAGCCTCAAGGTTTCGTCTATATATTACAAACTTTTTCAAGAGTATGAACTAAAACATAAAAGTCTTAACTGAATAAAAAATTATTTTACTGAATCAGTAAGTAATACTAGTAGCTTGAAATTGGAAACAGCCCTACCTACATTTGTACATGTACCTATCATACATTTGTATGTCTGAGGGTGTGTAACAGAAATCAAACAATTTTGTTAGGCTTTATGCAATTATAATTATAATAGCTTTGTTAGTTAATTTGTATTCTGTGCTTGTAACAGGGTTCTTAATTAGCCAGGCTGTCACATGTAAATATACACATGTATGTATATCTTTATTTCTAGTAGGAGCGGGATGTAGCTCAAATGGTTGAGTGGCTGCCTGTGAATTGGTTGGTCTTTGGATCGATCCTTCTCAGTGGACTCATTTGCAGTTTTTCCCTTCCAATGTGCTTTAGAGGCATCATTAAATAAAATAAACTATACTTTACTTTATTTCTAGTAGTCAGTCCACTCTGCATTTTGATGTTTAATGTACATTTTCCAGATAGAAAAATATTGTTCAAAACCCATCAGAAGCTGGCTCACACTTTTGACTATACATATATGTATGTAAAAAATCACCCAGTGTTTGACATCCATAGCTAATGATTAATAAATCAATCAGCTCTAACGGAGTCATGAAAACAAATAGTAATAAAATTAATTACTGATTAGTGTTGTGATGAGATTTCTGTCAGTAGTGAACTCATCTTCCTATGACCATGCTGAACACAATAACACATTCTGTGCTGTTTCTATCAACGTCTGTTTGTGTTTCCAGGCAACAGCCCTGTATGATTTTGAAGGAGACAAAGAAAATGGAGAGTTGTCTTTCAGTGCAGGTGATGCCTTGTACATACTGCGTCAGGTGAGTGTATTAATCTACTACATGTAGTTTTAAAGTGCAAACTAACCCTAACGACTTGATGACTTGCAAAGCAGGGTGGAGCGGGAGGTAGCTCAGACAGTAGTGTATCCATCTGTGAAGCTGTTGGTCGTCAGATCAGTCCTTCTCGGTGGACCTATTTGCAGTTTGGGCTATTTTCTGTTCCAACCAGTGGGCCACAACTGGTTTATCAAAGACCACAGTATGTACTTTCCTGTCTGTGGGACGGTACATATAAAAGACCCCTTGCTGCTTAGTGGAAAGAGTAGCCTATGTGGTGGCAGCAGGTTTCCTCAAAAAAATATGTTAGAATGACCATATGACTGAAGTCCAATAGCCAATGATAGGATTAACATCACTGTGCTCTTGAGGCATCGTTAAATAAAACAAACTTGCAAGGCAGGAGTCGAAATTGACAGGAATTCCTAATGAAGCATCAGACAATAAGCCATACATTCTGTTTGCCCATCTTTAGTCTGTCCATTTTTCACTGTCCTCTGTTTCTGCAATTTCATACTCTTGACAACGACAAAACTTCCCGCAATGATGAACCAAATATTCATTTTATTTAAAGAAAATATTTATAATTTAAATAAACAATGACCTCTCTTAAACAAGTTAAAGGAGGCAATGGTGGAATTGTTGTAAATAAATAAACACTGACCACTCTTAAAAGAGGTTTTATACTGCCTTTATGGGTGTTCTTTGTAAGGTTTTAGTATAAGTAATAGTTATACCCACGCTTTACAAGGTGTATCGGTGAACATCCTACAGTTTTGGTCATGGGGCCTCTGAGACGAAGCCGAGGAGGTTATCACAACCAAAACTGTGGGATATTCACCAATCCACCAAATATGAGTAACTGAAGTGTGGGTATAACTTACTTTTACTCACATTTACGGTCAAATTATTAAAATAGACTATTATAATATAATAATAAGTTTAAGTTGTATAAACACAATAGTGCTGAAATTTGTAAATATAGGCGCTCCCATTTCGGGCCCCACTTTTCACACTACACAATGTTGATGATATGTCTTCTCATTGATTTCTATGTATTGTTATAATATGTTATAGTAGTATGTTGTCGATGTTATAGTAGTATAATGTTAAGTATGTAAATGTAATGTCTGAATGTAATTAGTAGTGTTAAATACATACTGTTAGAAATATTCCTACACTTGTAACTGAAAAGTGTAGGTGTATCTGTAAATAAACCTACTCTTTCAACAAAAGAAACCATGCCAACGAGACCAAAAGTGGACTATAATATTGAAATACTCTAAAAGTTTTATATTACCCATAGACGTTGGAATGAAATTTATATTAGGGGAGGAGGGGCTGCTCCTGTTTCTGAATATTAGAATTTGCCAGTGAATAATTCAACGATGAGTAAGGAAAATATTTATGGGAACTAGTACCTTTATGAAAGACAAAAATCAGATGAGACTATATTTCACTTATAAACAAGAAAGTGTTATTAATATTGATCAGCATTCAACAGTTAAATTCAAACATGACTGACTGTTGTTAACTGTATGTACAAGTCGAGCAGTTGCCTGACAGTCCAGGATAGATATTTACATGACTGTGAGAACTTTCTCAAATACATGGGATTCTGTAACCTTTAAACAATTGTCAAGTCATTACCATGTGACAGTGAAACACACCCTTCCCTGCTTATCAGCTGTCAGACTGACATGCACATACTTTTGTGTTTGTATTGTCTGTCCAAATAGGTCATTGCAAGCTTTTTCACTGATTTGTCATAGTAAAAAAATAAACACTATTTGTGTAGTACAGTGGTTCAATTACAAACGTAGTTAATAAATTAGTTAAGTCACTTGCAGGGACAAATCCAGGTGCAGGCATAGATGCAGGATTTCTGAAAGGGGGTGGGGTACAAATGTGTTGGGTGAATAAGACTGTGGAAATAATAGTTAATTTTTACGTCCTTCTACTTAGAAAATGTAAAAAAATAAAATAATAAATACGAGAAAAGGGGTGTGTGTCCAGACCCCTGGAGCCCCCTCTGGATCTGCTACAGTACTGATGTGGGGTTTAAGCTAATCTGGACTCATAAAAAAACACAAACAAAAACTTTTGGCCTCATAGAGTGGCATGAAAAACATCTATACTTTTCATTCCATTAATCCTAAATTTTAATAACTAACACCCACCCACCCCTTCCACCTACTCTCCTTCACCTTATTCAAAGTACCCAGATCCACCACTGACAATTGTAATAAAAATGTTTAGTTACTTTAACACAATAGAACAGTTAGTATTCAGTGTTTCCCCTAGGTCCATTTCTATGCCGGGACATAAAAAATGTAACCTTTAAAAAAACGAGACTCACCTAGAGCTGTAAAGAATCTAGACCCCCATTTTTATTTTTATTTTTATTTTTAATTTAGGTAAAGCTAGTGACACATACCACTGTTTATCACTTTGCGTTTGTCGCATCCGTTGCGATGAACGGACGGCAATCATGCGGCAACATATGACACATACAAGCGTCAAAATGGCTGAAACGCCCTTTTGCCGTCATAAGCTCATTGAGTGAAGATGATTTTTAAGCATGATATTACCAAAAATGTTTTCATTTAGATGGCACAGTAAGCAGCTCTGGTTTTTATGAATTATATTTGTTAAGGGTCCCATGGACTCGAGTAACATCTGACGTTGTGAGGATGTCTAACTAACCTCTCAATTCCTTTTTTAATTGCCTCCCATTCATTCAGACACTTGTCTGAATCATGATATGATATATGTCATGTGTTGTTCAGATAATGGCACTTCCTTACCTCCTCAATGAGGTCCCAAACCTGTTCCTTTGACAGGTTTGTGTAAGTATGCGAAATAGTTGTAGTGAGGGCTTGTCCGAATTTACGTCATGCGTTTAGTGGATCCATTCATCACAAAAATCAAGCAGTGTTCGAAAACTGCGATCAACGGATGCGGTGAACGCAACAGATAATCATTGCCGAAGGTATGTGTCTTGCGTAGTGTTAAACCATATTGTCCAAAGCTGTTTTGACAGATGCAGTGACCGGATACATTAAACGGATGCGATAAATGGTAGTATGTGTCTCTAGTTTAAACATGATGCCTTATTGATGAAATGTAAACATTGTTGACTTAAAGAATTAAAAATGGCACCAATTTTATTCATTAGTATGTTCTACAATATGTGCCAACCCTCTGACATCAAATCCTGGGGCGAAACAATGAGTTACTGACATACTATTAATTAGAAAATGATTATAAGTTGGCTTTCGTAAACATAATATTCTGTGTAAGCGGTAACCAGAAAATGGAAGTATGGTGTACTCATGGGACGAGCAATAGTAAATGATGTTTTTATTTCCCCAATACATTTATCTGCACTGTTATTAATATGATTAGTGTTTCCTGTTCTACTAACATTCACGTGTTACAGCTTATATCTATTAGACAATGAGTGGTTTTTCACACAGCTACATGTAGGTTAGTCAGAAATAAATCATTATCAATACACAGGTTTTCTGTCAGTAGTTAAATTAAAATATTCCTTATTTCCATGCAAAACAAATCCAGAGTTTAATATTAGGATAATCAGATTTTAATTAGATTAACACCTTCGCCAAAATCATAATTTCTGACTGCTACGTAAAACAAAAACCTGTCTGGCAATTTGCTACAGAAAAATGCTGCTTTTTTTCCCTCAGACTTTTTCTTTTAAATCTTTATTTGTCTATTGAATGCTTCCCTCTCCCCACACTTCCTTTTATATCCACCACATCTTCAATCACCTTTTACAACCTTGTAATAGAATGATCACCAAAAAACACTTGTTTACCCAAATGCACTAACATGAGCCTCCACTGTGTGCATGAAATGCACTTAAAGTTATAAGACCTTAGTTTAAATATAAATTAATTAGTCATTTCACAAATTTACAAAATAACATTGCAATACATGAGAATTCTGTATGTTAATTTAATTTGATATTGTTCATAAACTGGAGCTAATTGTGTGATCACTGTGTAAATGAATGATGGTTGTTTCAGTTTAGAAATGTTCTGTGATCGTCACTGATGTTTGTTTTTCTTACAGGATATTGGAGATGGATGGTGGGAGGCCAGAAATCAGCTTGGACATCAGGGTCTGGTGCCTGAATCATATGTTGAAGTAAGACACTTTTAACATTTTTAAAAGTGGGCCTTCACATATTGAAGTAGAGAATTGTTTGATTGTACCATTAAACAATATAGGCTTTTAAATATCAAATAGAACGAATTAAATGATTTTATGTTGTGGTAGTGTAACTGTAATATTACTGTATAATGTGTGAAATGTTCTGGATTTTTAATTTGTTTTGCATATCACTGGTTCAGAAAAGGGCAAAATCTACTAGTTGTTAGTGAAGAGAGCCAGTAGGGTGTGAGTGCTTAACCCCAAATAAATGTGGAACAGCTTCAGAAACCTACATACACCTTTTGTGCACCAGATGCAATTCAGTCGTATCTTTAAGTGCAAAACCATGACTTACACCCTTTTGGTTCTGAAGCAGTGACATCTGAAACACGTACATACATGTATAATGTTAAATACAGAATAAATTACACTTTTCTACAGATCATCTCCATTCCTGAGCCACAGTTCCCACCACCGCCACCTCCGATTCCCTCCACACTGCCGACCCCCCGACCCACATCCATCATGAAGACACCCAATGGCTTTCCTCAACAGAACGGAGGCAGTGTCCAGCAGGCGCCAGTCACAGCACAGCAAAGTTTCGATGACTGGGATGATGATTGGGATGATGATGATGATGATGATCAGTCAAGCAACAGCACGACTGGAACAAACCAGGTAAGGTGGTAGTGCAAAACTGAAGAAACCCAGTTTCTAATGATCATTATGAATTTTATGAGGTTTAATTTGCTTACACGTTCCTAGAATCAAAACCCATCTGAATCTAGCTCACACTTGACTCTGCGTCAAAATATCATTTTCTACTATTTTCCAATCAAATGTTTCCTCTTTGAATTCTGGATCATAAAATTTTATGCTAATATTATAACTATATTAATGTCTATTTTTCAGTTTTTCCTTTATGTGTATAACTCTAAATAATCTTTTCCTGCTTATGTGAAATATTGTGTGGATTTGTTTGTAAATGTATATATTTATGACTATGTAAGTCGAATGTGTGAGTGTTATTGTTTATTATTATTGTTATTGGCTATTGTGTGAAGCAATAACTCAGGGCTCCCAACCCCGACATTGCTACTTGGTCTGGGAAATAAAATTCTTAAAAATGTTTTTATAAAAAATAAATATTCATAAAAAATTAACTCCTATAAAAGAAAATTCACTCTGAAAACACTGTTTTAAGTCCACTTTTAAAACCAAAACGATAAATTTTGTAGGTAAACATTTTACCAAAACATATCAAGAACCCTTCCAAGAATTCTATGTAAGTATCTGTAGTTAGATGTTGTTATACATGTACATGAGTCAGAAACGTTATTAAAATCTTTTCATATGGTTATTGTAAAGGATCTACATGGGTCTGGAACATTTGGTCTCTCTGTACCAAAGAGAGAAGGAAAACAGATTTCTCCAACTGCAGAAATGTCAAAATATGGAACAGTCAAAAGTAGTTTTAATAGGTAGGTTCGGTGTATTTTTATTGATTTTAACAGATGTATAATTAATTAGATTATGTAGGAGTGGGACATTAGCTAGATGTGGCACATCTGTCAGAAGTGCAGTATGTTGTTGGACCTTCAATGGACCCATACTTCTGTTAATTTATTCCAGTCTGTGGTCCATGTTGTTAAGGTCATGGTAGATGTTGTCCTGACTGGGAAATTGCACATTAAGGATCCCTATCAACTTTTCAGAAGGAGTAGCCTACATTGTATGTGGCAGTAGCAAGTTTCCTTTTAAAGACTATATGTTTGAAACGTGATAGCTGCCGAATAAACAATGTGCTGGGATGATATTTAACAGAACTTGCTTTCTTTCTTAAAACTGGCCTCATTGGTGCAGTGGTTAAGCTATCGGACTCGTGGCTGGTAGGTACTGAGATCAAATCTCAGTCGAGGCATGGGATTTTTAATTCTAAGTATCGGCTCCAACCCATAGTGAGTGCTCCGCAAGGCTCAGTAGGTAGGCATATACTACTTACACAGACCAGTGGTCCACAACTGGTTTAACAAAGACAGTGGTATGTGCTATTCTAATATGTGGGATAGTGCATATAAAAGATCCCTTGCTGTTTATCGATAAGATTAGCTGCATTATTGTGACGGCAGCCGGTTTGGTCTCTCCTACTAACACTAACCTCTGTCCTGGACAGACAACATAGGTAACCTAGCTGTGTGCCCAGGACAACGTGCTTGAACCTTGATTGGATATAAGCACGGAAATAAATACAACCAACCAACCAACCGTCATTAAACAACCAATCGTTTCCTTTCTTTCAAGTTTGTGTAATAAAATAGTCCGACATATGTCATATAAATAGATATAATGTAATAATTTATAGGCTTTCGGCGAATCTTGTAATCCGTGTTTAGATCAATATTTGCGATAATGTCAACATGTTGACTGTCGAACAAATAGCGGATTTCTTCCTCTTGTCGCCACAAGTATACTATAGTCAGCTATGTGGTTTATGTGAAGAAAAATGTATAACAATTTTAAACATTTAACTTCATCACATTGATGTGTTGTTCACTATTGCCATCAAACTTGCTGATAAGTTATAACCACTGAGGTGAAGTATTTTTTATACGGGTCCTCATCCAATTTGGTTCGGACCCGTCTCCCCCTGGTCCAATGTCCTAAGACTAGGGCACCGGGCCCGGAGCAGAGGTTAGTGTTAGTAGGAGACTCGAAATCCGCAGCTTTTTTCTATAAACAGCAAGGGATCTTTTATATGCACTATCCCACAGACAGAATAGCACATACCACAGCCTTTGT
>JAULBS010099164.1:0-16339 GCA_032355785.1 Symmetromphalus regularis | reverse complement strand
GCTGTAGCCTTATGCTGCTCTATAATGGGTTTGCTGTAGCTTTATGCTGCTATATAATGGGTTTGCTGTAGCGTTATGCTGCTATATAATGGGTTTGCTGTAGCGATATGCTGCTATATAATGGGTTTGCTGTAGCGTTATGCTGCTATATAATGGGTTTGCTGTAGCGTTATGCTGCTATATAATGGGTTATGCGTTATGCTGCTGTATAATGCGTTATGCTGCTGTATAATGGGTTTGCTGTAGCGATATGCTGCTATATAATGGGTTATGCGTTATGCTGCTGTATAATGCTTTATGCTGCTGTATAATGCGTTATGCTGCTATATAATGGGTTTGCTGTAGCATTATGCTGCTATATAATGGGTTTGCTGTGGCGTTATACTGCTGTATAATGGGTTTGCTGTAGCGATATGCTGCTATATAATGGGTTATGCGTTATGCTGCTGTATAATGTGTTACGCTGCTGTATAATGGGTTTGCTGTAGCGATATGCTTCTATATAATGGGTTTGCTGTAGCGATATGCTGCTATATAATGGGTTTGCTGTAGCGATATGCTGCTATATAATGGGTTTGCTGTAGCGTTATGCTACTGTATAATGGGTTTGCTGTAGTGATATGCTGCTATATAATGGGTTTGCTGTAGGGATATGCTGCTATATAATGGGTTTGCTGTAGCATTATGCTGCTGTATAATGGGTTTCCTGTAGCATTATGCTGCTGTATAATGGGTTTCTTGTAGCGTTATGCTGCTGTCACATAAATATCAATTTATTATGCAGTGTGCTCATTTTCTTCAAATTGCCATTGCAGTGCCATAACAAAATGATTTACAAATGGCAATTAAGAGCCACCGTACATTTGACTAAATTTCAATGGCTGTGGAAATGAAACAGAAGGTCATATATTTAGATACAAGAGGTATAAGAAATGCTAGAATTGTTGTCTGCTAATTGAGAATGTACTGCCATTTTAATGACACAGGAAAAGACCATTTTTCTATTTTTGTTGATTTGACACCAAAATGTGTTTTTCTTTTTGTTTTTTTAAGTGTCACAGATATCCTATAGGAAACATTAATTTTATGGTGGTTTGATAACATTTTAAATAGTTTAAAGGTAAGTAACATAAAACATGTTCTCACAAGTCGGTTTATTTTATTAACAATGATTGAAAGTAATTAGCATTTTTGTCAGTAATTTAATTGCAAATATTTCTGGCCAAGGGCAAAATTGGATATCAAATTTTGAGACTACAGTATTTTTTATTTCAAAGAAAAGATTGATTTTGTAATATTATATGTGATTATCCTTCAGGTGTAAAATATGACATTTTCATTTCCTACAAAATTATTTCATTTTTATTTAAATGGACATAAAACCAGCTTTTTGTTTTATTAAATCATTTGTATGTAATAAAACCACGATTAGACTCTTTGAAATAATTGATTATTTGCTTGTCTAACTAGGTTTATTCATTGTTTGGTCTAGCAGTTTGTTAATTACATAACAGATATCTGTAGATTTAGAAATGTACTTTAAAAACATAACAAAAATACATGTGCTTCATAAAGCCAAACTTTATTTCTTTTTACAAAGAATCCACTAATTGGCTCATTTTTATTTAAATTTTCCTGCCAGTCATATTAAAAGCAATGATATTTGCAGGATAGAATAAAACGTGTCTGTTGCATGCAGTTAATGGCTGCACATATGTCAAAACAAGTCTTGACAAATTTAATTTTTATTTCATTCTGTACCTTGGCAATCTTGTAATCTATAAAATATAAAACTGTTGGCAAATTGCTGTTCAGCAGTAATTCTTAAACATAGAAATGTTATTGATGGGACTGGTGAACAGGCTAAAAGGTCTTACATATTTTATTTTAAAACTTTTTTTACTCAATATGAGAGATGCAAGGGAAAAAAAAAAATCTCTTGCCTTCATTTGTGTTTATTATTTTTGTTTAGTATAGGTCATGTGAATCATTTTAACTTTCAGATTGATATTCAAAAATATTTCCACATGCTAGTCAGCAAAATCTTTCTTATTTGGCTAGATCAATATGTATATAACTTGCTGTCCTGTAAAAAGAACATCACTTCTGAATATGTCTTACATTGATAATGTTTCCATTATTGCAGGAGTTCTTGAACTGTTAAATAAGCGCACACCGACAATGACATTACTTTGCACTCCATTTGCAGAGGAAATTACAGATCATCTAATAATGCTTTAGAAGTTTGATATAAAAAAAAATGAAAGCAGTTATAGCACAGGAAGTGATTGTTTAAAATAACTGTACATTATGCACCATGTGTTGAGGTATGGATTTTTCAGATTCAGATCAATTTTCCTGACTGTATAATTTCTTGCAGAAAACTCACAAAAATCAATGAATGGGTTAAGCAGAAAGGAAAACACAGTGTTAGTGGAACAATATGGGGAATTTTCAACATGTATTTGTACAGTTACACTGAGCAAACATTCATTCCTATTAGCAAACACAACTACTGAAACCAGCACGGTCAGCAAAATTGTTCTATGACTTGTAGAAATTTGTATGTGGCACTTTGCAAAAGAGGAAAAGGACAATAATAATTAAAGACATCACACTGTGTTTGTGGTGGAGATCTAACCCTGTGGGTATAATGTTTGCCTGAGGTGCTGTCATCATAGGATTGGACTCACATTCTGATTGGGTGTTTTCCTGTCGCAATCAATGCATTGCTCTCCTATTTTCAAATGGAGAGGGCACAGATAGAAAAACACACAACACAACATTTTATATAACTATGGATCCCTCTTTTTAGGGAGAAAATCCTTAAAGGAATTATGGATGAGATCAATCCGAGGACCTCTTGAACCTCAAGATGACATTACCACTCGGCTGTGTGTCATCCATTACATACTGGAGAGGCTATATTTCTGTGGTAGAGATTAATCTTTACATGCATTTTGAATGTTAGCGTTTAGTGATCCCGTCTGCTCTCTCAAGCATTATCTAGTTGATGGACAGTTCCTTAAAGAAGCTGATTTCACTTGTATATTACTAATATTATAGCTTTTTACATTAAAATAGAAAATAAGAAGCATTGATTTATCTAGATGTAAGTAATATGCTAATATTATTCTTTATGAATAAATACATTTGACATTTACTCAAATTAGGTTTGTAGTTTGACTGCACATCTATCTTCTTAGATAAATTCTGTTTAGACTTTATTCAAACGATTAATAAATCAGTGTAATCTAATCTGTGTTGTAAAACAAAAAAACACACAAATCAAATAAATTAAAAATAAGAATATAACCAACCCAAAATAAGTCAGCTTTGCAACTTTAAATGGAAGATTTTGTTCATTTTCCTCAGCTTAGTCTTTCATTGATGTTTGAGAATGCTTATTGATTGATTAGTCCATCAGACTAGAGGTAGTTTATCAGTCTCCTCAAAAGACATCAAAGAACTTGTAGCTTTTATCTTAAAATTGTGATTGAAGAGAAAATGTATTTGAACAGTTTTGACAAGTCTTAGAATGCTGAGTTCACCCAGTAGTGATGGCCGACTGAATCTACTTGCAGTTCTTTAGAAAAGTGAAGCAACTGCTGCTGTGCAAAGCCTAACTGTTAATCAAAGCTACAATGTGCAGATGTGCTTGTTTTGAAAGCACACATTACCACTGAGATCAATACACAGTGGGTTCTGCACGCCAATGGAATAAATCGTTCTGTACATGCATACGGTGTGTGCTACAGTCATGAAACATCTATGACAGCCAGTCAGAACATTTATTGCTGTATTCAGTGATAACAACTAAATATTGGTGCAATAACTGAATGCTACTGATGAACAGAAAACAAAGCAATTTTAAAGGAATGTTTGAAAGCCTTCATTACAGTTTAATCACAGATTGTTAGGTGTCCAAATATGCATTATATACCACAAAGAAAAGATTGCTCATTTAACACGACACCAACACACTGGTTAATCAGTGGCTATTAGATGTTAAAAACAGGCAATTTGTAACTCGTGGTCTTCAGAAGAAACATACCACAACATAAGCTACTCTTTATGATTAGCAGCAAGGAATCATATATTCACTTTCCCACAGGCTGGGCAGCACCTACCGTAACACTGGCTGGAACAAAAAATAGTGCAGTGTATGTCCACTGAAGCAGATTATTTATTCCAAGCAAAGGGTCTTTTATATTTCCAAAACATGAAATCACATACCAAGCAATTGATACATTAGTTATGGAACAGTGATTGAAATCAGCAAGAATTACACAACCTGTGTTCTAGTTTACCTAGCATTGGATTGATTTCTGTTTAGTTTGTGGTCCTTTTATTATAAATAATGTCCACACACCCCACCCCAACCACATTTATAACCAGTGCACCACAACTGCTACAATAAACATAATATTGATGTTCAATGTTAAAGTACAATTAAAACACATATTTGCTTTCAATCAAAATCATGATTTGTTAACATTTAGCTTCTTTTTTCTAATTTTTTGCTTTGTTTTGTTCAACAACATCACTAGAGCATAGACTGATTTATTAATTGGATGTCAAACATTTAGTTATTTTTACACATAGTCAAGTCTGAGCCAGCATCCAGCAGGTTTTGTACCACTGTCGTCAGCTTGAGAGATCGATATTCTACCACTAGACCACCGAGGCTCACTGTTAACATTTGGCCTGCAAGATGTTGGTTGAGTCCATTTTAAGGTCATATAGTAAATGAGAAGCAAAAATAATACTAGGTGCCTGATGTATCTGTGTGCTTAAATAATAGTTTTATTTAGCTGACGCAGTTGCTTGAAATAATTAGCTGGATAATGACACTTGCTGGTCAGCCTGAAAAGCCAATAATATTATGTGATGAAAATCATGCTGTTGAAGGACATTTTGTCTAATGGCATTTCACCTTGGTATAATGAATGCCATCTAAATTAGCAGTAGTTTGTTATTTTGTATCTGCTCTAGAGTCAAGATAGGTGGTAGAAAATATGAGAGGACAGGTGTGAGAAGTTATTGGATCAATACTCTGTAAATGTATTGATTTAAAAAAAAAATCTTATTCCAGCAGGTGCTCCACAAATGTTTATTAAAGGATATGATATATAGTATCCTGTCAGAAAAGTGAATTTAAAAGACATTTGCTGCTAACAAAAATTTTTTTTAACAGCACCAATAGGGCACTTTCCATCTAGCGGTCCACATCTGGTTCATCAAAGGCCATGGTATGTGCAGTCCTGTCTGGGAAAGTGCATATAAAAGACCCCTCTAAAGAAATATGTCAGAATGACCATATGTTTGACGTCCAATAGCTGATGATAAGATAAAATCAATGTGCTCTAGAGGTATCATTAAATAAAACAAACTTTACTTTTTACCAATAGAGTACATTGATTTGTTAGATAATGAGTCCAACAAAGCACCTCAGGCTGGTGATCTACCAATCAACCTAGATCCCGCTCACCCATTATTATATTAGGTCCAATAGATTGTAGAATTGAAACTGTTCCTAAGAATGGATTTAGTCTCAATTCTTCGAACATTCTTCTATTTGTATAGCTAGGTCTATAGTATGTACTGTCTTTTTAAGACAGAGATGAAAATCTGCCAGATTTATCCAGAAATCCAGATTTTTAGCATAGCCTGCAATATTTTCTGTTTTTCAAAATTCAGCAAAGATGTCAAATTCTCAAAGAGCATCAATTCCTTAATAGGACTTTTAATCATCATTTTTTACAATTGAGGATTTCTGGTAGACACTGTTTTGATTTCTAGCTAAACATAACTACCAAATTACAAGAATATTAGTTGTATAACTTGTAATAAGATTACAGGTTTGGTAAGCCACCATTACCCATTGTAAATGTATCCACTTTCTGTACGTTTAAGTTAACCACTAAGAAGCATCTGTTTTATGCATCATTTCTAACTGTTATCAGGTGTCAGTGGTGATTGCCAAACGTGTAGCTTTAGTTGTTTACCAGCATCACTTGAAGGATTTTCTCTCATTAGGCTTGTTTTCAGACCACTGTGTTTTTCTAGGAATTCCGCAAAATTATCTTTGCATTTGAGAGAGTTTAAATCTGGTGTTCAGAAAATATACTAATGGAAAAAAGAAACTGTAAATAGGGAAATGGTTTACAAAATATATAAAGAAAACATTTTAATAAGTTTATTGTGTACAATACATTAAATTTATTCTTTTAACAATAACAGTGAATGACCATTTAGTGTTTTTGTTCAAAAAGTTCACTTTAATTGGATTCTGAAAAAGCACGGTATGATAGGGTAGTTAACACATTTCAATACAACAGTTGTGCAAGCTGTACAACAGTGTCTCATTGATGAAACCAAATTGTTCAAGAATGCTTGTGGGATCGTATTCCAAGTGTTTATCAATGATTGGCCCACTTCTGGTAACGTAACTGGTGGGTGAGGGAGATGGCATGAACGACGTTCCATTTCATCCCATAAATGTTCAATTGGCGACATGTCAGAGGAAACGGTCGGCCAAGGTAACATTTTGATGTTCTGTTGCTGTAAGAAGTCACGGGCGACACGTGCGACATGTGGCCTAGCATTGTCTTGCTGCAATTTGATAGGGCGAGCCTGATTTTGAACGAATGGAATAACATGAGTTTGCAGAATTTCATCACGGTAACCGACACCAGTGAGATTTCCATTGATGATCTGCAGCTGAGTTCTGCCATTTGCTGTCATGCCTCCCCATACCATTACATTCCCTCAAACAAAAGCTTGGTGTTGTAACACACATGGGTTGGAATACCGTTCTCCAGACGTCAGTACACTCTACAACGCCTGTCACTACTGTCCAAATGGAATCGCGATTCATCTGTGAAAAGAACATCGGCCCAATCAAGTATTCTAAACCATAAATGGCATCTGGCTCATGCAAGCCTTGCTACACGATGACTTTGGAGGAAAACAGGATGGATTGCTGGACGCCTTGGCCGGATGTTATGCCTACGGAGTTTATTCCTGATTGTTCTGGAGCTGATTCGCCTCAGTCCAGGGATTGTTTGAGCCATCAAACTTGATGTTTGGAATCGATTCCGAAGGTGAACTAGCCATATATGGTTGTCCTGTCTTTGTGACGTCACATGTGGACCCCTGGTTCTGGGTTGGTCCCGAACATTTTCAGATTGCTGGTATCGTCTCCATAACGACCCTATGGTATTGCGGTGGCAACCAGAATGTCTAGCAACTTCCTTTTGAGCAGTTCCTGCCTCCAGCATACCAATTGCACGATTTCGGTCGTCTTGCGACAAGCGTGGCATTGTTCTGATTTTGGTAACAATGAAACAAAAGTGTTTTTTCAGGAGTGCAGTGTTCAAACAAACCTTGCGTACTTCTTTTTAAAATCAAAATCGTGATGCGTTGAATGCAGAGACAAAAATAATGAAAAATGAAATGTCCTTCTACAGCACGAACAACCCGTGCACATTTTTTCATTTCCATTCAGTATTGTGATGGACATTTAAATGTAACCGTGTGTGAAATTTATTTACCTGTAATAAATTAATAAAATAAATATTAAATTTTTTGTGGTGCACAGTTTCTTTTTTCCATTAGTATATTTGTTAACAATAGGATGAGCTGCAATTTTATACAGGGTCCAATCTTTCGAGAAATTAAAACTTGTATAATCTTTTTATGGGTTGTGCCGAAATTTTTTTAATAACATATATTGTTTTCTGTAACCAATTACAAAATATGTTGTATGAACAGAGAAAATTATTTACTGCACAAACAAAAAATTGGTTATGTAAAACTGATATGCAAACAAAACATTGATGCTATGTTCAGATACTTTGGGAAGGGATATAGCTCAAGAGTAGAGTGTGCCTGAGGTGCCATGGGTTGTCACATTAATCCCCATGAAAAGTCTCATTGCACAGTTGGTATAACAAAGGCCATAGTACGTGCTCTCCTGTCTGGAAAAGAGCATATAAAACATCCCTTGCTGCTAATTGAAAAAGGTAGCTTCTATGGCAGTAGTAGGTTAACCTTGTGATAAATATAATGTAAGTTTGTCACCTAATAGCTGCTGATTAACCAGTATAATTAAACAAGCATTACTTTCTTTTTCGCAGTCTTCAGAGATCTCCATTGATTGTCCTCCTGAACACTTACAGGGCATCTGAAAGCTACAGTGTATAACATGCTTGATTAACTGTAGTTCTCTCTTGCTTTGGAAAACTTCAAATCAGAATTTTAAAATCCTTATTATCTGCTTCCTTGACTGTCAACCCAGGACCAAGATTAATTTTATAATCAGAGAGGAAACCTACAGCCATATAGGCAAATATTTTTTAGAAGAGAATACAAATATATGCTATAGTAGGATAGTACCTACACATTGAGCTTGGTGGTGCTATGTCTCTGGGTTAGAACCAATATTGTGGGCAATATACTTACCTTAGGACCTTACTGATACAGTGACCAAGGCTGGATTAGGTTTAAGCTTAGATCACTTTACACAAAGCAACTCTCAACTCAGATCGATTTTCCATCATGTCTTTCTATAATAATGCAACTCATCTCAAATATCATTCTGTCACTATTGAACAGAATTATCTCCCTTGAGAAAATCCAAGATGGTCTGAGCAAAATAATGTAGTCATTTCATTTGGTATTAGTTGGTTGAATAACATTGTGTAAACCATTCTCATTACATGACCTGACAATTGAGTTATACTACATTACACAGTGAACATTGGGATGACTGAACATGTTTGGTTGGCTCAGTTGGTATATACGAGCTTAACATTCAGTCATAGACCCAGTGCATACTAAGCAATGCAACTCAACTATTCATTTGAAATGGATTGTGTAATGTGAGGTATGTGTTGTGTTTCTAAACACTTATTGACAATGAACAACTCGCAAGACTGCCACGTGTTCCATAGTTTTTTTATTTCTCTAACACTGAACATAGGAGATTTCTAATGTAGGTAGTAATCATTAATGGGAGTAATCATTATTACTAATTACACAATATCATTATAAGGTATACTTTAAATTCAAGCTTGTATGCATTTATTTTGATATGTTTGTAGCTTAAACTAGTAAAAGTAGAAAAAGATCTTTTGTAAGCACTTCTCAAAAAACAAGATGACATAAACTGAGGCCTTTGTTAAACTGTTTGTGAATCATTTAATTGGTGTAAGTGGTATATACCAACCTATTGAACCTTGCAGATCATTCAGTAATTCACTTTGGTTTGTAGTCAATACATGAGTTACAAATCCCACGAGATTCAGATTTGCTTTTTCACCTGCCCACAACATTTTTTCACTTGCCCGTCAAAAATACAATTAACAAAGACACCAAAATACATTCCATGTATAGCTATATACATAAGAAATGTTGTCACTGTAAATTTAATAACTTGAAAGTTTACTTGCCCACGGGCAAATTAGATCTTGCAGATCAGTTGCCTGCCCATCAAATACTATTTGCCCCAGGCATTGGGCAATAGTATTTTTCAACCCTTGTCCCAATATCTACCAGCCTAACCATTAACTGGAGAGCCTTGATGGTATTGCCGCAGTAGAACGTCATACTCTCAAGCTGATGACAGTGGTTCAAAACCAGTTGGATGGTGGCTCACACTTGAGTAGATGTCAAAATAACCAAATGTTTGACATGCAAACAGCCATGATCTGTAAATCAATGTGCTCTATTGGTGTCGTTAAACAAACCAAAGAAATCAAACAAAAGTTTTAACTGGTTAATCCCAGGTCCATTAATGAGTACCAAGGCTAGGTTTTGTTGCCATTTATATAGTTTGACTAAATATATGAATATGAAGCTACATGTATGATGGTTGACTGGATAAAGTGCTCACCTGTCATACCAGTATCTTTTATTAGATTAGTCTCAGGGATAATCTTATTAGATGACACATTTTCTTAGCTACTTCCTCTACCCTATGATAGTAAATCAGCTGTGTGATTGCAAACCTATGGCCTAAGCAAATTAACCGTCAAACTTGGCCTACATTGGTTTGATTTGTTGTCTCATTACAATAGTGTTTATGTGGCATTAAGAAAATATCCATATATATGAGGATTTGTGTCAATGTGCAGCTTAATCTATAGTTTATTGTTTTCTTTATCATGGAAAAGTATCACCTTGTCCAGCACTCAAAGCTAGTATTTTCAAAAGAGGAAGTACATTTTTATAATTATGTAGCAGGACTGTTTTTCATTGGCGGCAGGCTTGAGGACCAAGCAATAAAAAAAGTGTGACCATATTAAATAAAGTCTTGTAAAATTTGATCAGTTATACATGTAAACATATAAAAATCTTTGTGATCTGTCTTCAGATTTTGGAAGAAAACAAATTACTTTTTTTTCTATTTCTTAACTTTGAGAAGGGTGCTAAATGTCTGACTTTTAAAACTTGGCAAATAAACCATTTAGCTGATAATCTGTAATTGTTCTGTATTTAAAAAATATGACAAATATTCATATCTTTAAATAATTTTGTCTCCTATTTGGTCAACTGGCTTGAGCGGATTCCCATTTAATTACCAATAACTCTTGTCTTAACTTTCTAATTACCAGACTAATCATGCAAATTGTCGTGCAAGGGCATTGTTGCTATTTGAATATTGTTCCTTCAGCAGTCTACAAATAAAAGTTGCTTCTTCTGGACTAAGCCTGGAGGCCATGTATAAGGAGGCCATGCTGGTTTCATGGATCTGACTTTGTGCTGCATCATTGTATAATCCAACAGGAATTTAGTAAATTATTTTCTCCACATGTATTCATCCTTTCTAATCTGACTAATGTCACCTGGCAGCGTACACTCATTAAACACACCCTGTAAGCCTGTCGCAGACAATGGCGTGGAATGTCAGAGTTTAAATTGATTAGAGTGCTCTTGCCTCTAGGGTGTTCTTGGCCATATTCTGCAAGTTATGATGAATACCCAACTATTGTGTGTTATTTATAACAGCAAGGTGATGAAATTTCCTTGTATCTTCAGTTCTTAGATTTTTTGTCAAGGAACTGTCATGATGGTTAAGTGATAAGAATAGAGATGTAATCTAGGTTAAACAAGAGCTTACTGACTTGAATGCCATACTAACTGGTTTTTACATGCTACATGCAAAAAAGTATGAATGGTTTATCCATTATTTGCTCTTTTTAAGGTTTTATTTAAAGGGGATTTATCAGATTGAACCAGAATTAAAGGAAAGGATTGTTTGTATAACACCTTAGCACAATGGTTATTCAACACTGTTTGGTGTCAAACATGCTGTGATTGCAAATTATTACTATTGCAGAAAGTAATCTTTTATATGCACTTTCCACAAACAACACAGCAATTCTGCTAAATACAGCAGTAAAATTTCATGACATTTACATAAAGAAATTTTGTTTACAATTGTGCCTCTGATTTGTCTATTACCCAAAACAGTAATTTCTATGCCTCTCAAACGATGTTGATCCCCCAAAATCACAGTTAAGTGATAAACTAATTGCATAACTAAGTGAGCAATGTATATTTTTATCATAATATACCATCAGTCTTCATTATGTGGAACTATAGTATCGGATACCTAGGATGTTTCAAGATGTAGTTCAGATCTGAAGATTTTCCTTACTGAATTATATAAAAGAAGGCACAGTTATTTGCAGCACTATGTTGTTTGAAGAATTTGTCTTATATTGAGCACAGGGTGGGATGTACCCAAAGAGATAAAAGTGTCTTCCTAAGGTGTGATGGGTTGTCAGATGAACTTCCCTCAACAGATCCATTGGACTATTTCTCTTGTTCTGTCATTTTATGAGAAAATGCTTAGTAGACTAGAGATCCCTTACTGCTGTCCTGAAAGAGTAGCCTACATGCTGGTAGTGGGTTTCATCTGAAGACTATGAGTCACAAACACCATATTTTTCATAACTAATAGCTGCTAAATAAACAATGTACTGGAGTGTATTATGTATGGAACAAAAAAGGGGTTTTCTTCTCTTACAGATATTATTTTGGTCACATCATAATTCTCTAGATTTGTGTAGTATTTAAGACAGACTAAAGTTTAAAAATGAAATTTGTTTCTAAATGCAATTATACCCCTTTCAACTCATTATTTCTTGACACATAATTATATGTTGTAAAACCAGCATTTATCATCAGCATTCCTTAGAGATTATCCATTTTATTATATTTTTCACAAATCCAGAATTAATGTACTGTTTGATTTCAGACAGGTAATAGACCAAATACCCCTTCCAGATACAATCAATTTTATACCAAATTTTGCTTTAAAACATTTGCAATATAGATTCATTTCAACCCTATTTTTGTTAAGATTTTAAAGCTAAAGTCATAAATAATCTGTGCTTTTGAAATTAACATAATTTTCACAAAGGTAGTGGCCATATTCTGAGAGGAAAATATATGCTTTTAAAAATAACACAAATGTGTCAACTTGGGACAGTTGATATCTGTCAGACCATGTTCAAATTGTCAACATGATTACAAGTCAAATAATAACAAAATGCAACTTATTCAGACATAGATCATTTGTTTCCCAAATGCAGCATTGTATGGAACAGTAGCATATATCTCTTCACAGAGCATTGCTGGTGTCGCCTCAAAGTGATAACAGCAACAAAGTTGATCTTGCATTGCAAGAAGCCAGTTATTTGTGTCAGCACACAATGACTTTTAACAGTGCAACCACTCCATTAAACACTCATTTCCAGTCATCCAGGTAATGGCCCACACTGCCTACTGCTTATGCTTCTTTGCAGGTGGCTCAAGTATTTTGTTTGCATCCATCTCTTTCAAATATAAAGTGCAGTGTGATTCAGTTTTGAATCTGACTTCGAAAAGAAGTTAAGCACAGGAAAATCTTCACTATTTTTAAATATTTCATGGAAGACATGATAATTTTATTTTTGTCAAAAACAAATGTCCATAAGAATTGCTTCATATGCCCATAAGCCTGTGAAATTTGCAAGAATCTGTAAGGTTTATGGAAAAAACATACAAGTTGACACCTCTGATAACAGATGATGACAGAAACCTTTTCTAAAGGATATTAATCTATTTTACAAAGATTGAAAACAGTGCTTAGAGGAAGATGAAAAATGTATGCTTTCAAAAACAGTAAATGATAATAGAAACATTTTTTAATAGATCATTTAATGGGCATCTCAAAAAGAGTGATTTATTTGTTAAAATGAAGATCAAAATGACTAACTCATACAATAACTATCATTACACTTTTTTCAGCTTTAGACTGAAAAAATAATTAAAAATGAACAAGGTGAAAAAGCCTACTATACTATTTTTTCCTTTCAATTTGAGTTCAATCATTTATTTTGTATCCTCTTACACAAATGACTTAACGAAAATCTGTCTGGCCTGGATAAAAATAGAAGTGGATGTTTTGTGTGCTACACTTACTGATAAAGACATTCTGAACAGCTTTTAGGTGAAAAAAGGTTGCTAATATAAAGAGATAATGAAAGCAAAAAGGTTAATAGCTTTGGTAATGTTAATAGCTTCAATGCTGGAGACAAGTTATTAAAAAAAAAAATGATTGAACTGTTGTGTTAGATTTTTCTTGCAAAATCAATTTAACCTAGATTGAAAAGAAGCCCATTTTAAATTTATAAATGACAAGGGAACAGTCTGTTCCATTAGCATGCCAAAAAGGATAGACATTTGTGGAAATTATTGCACAGCTGTTGAGAGATTATTAAATTAAATTAATCCTTCTCTGTGTCATCTGCTTGTAGTGTAACACTAGCAAACAATCAATATTTCTGATAACAACCATGCTCTAGTTCCAGCCAAAATCACCTTTATTATCAAAATAGACTAATAATTTGTGATTTAGTTATTAAATTTAATGGACTAACTTCTTCTGATAAAAGATATATCAAACACTTAATTGTCCTTTGCTATTGTGAAAAAATAAAAGAATATATTAATTAGTCTTATCTGTGTTATCCATCCATCCATCCATCCATCCATCCATCCATCCATCCATCCACATCCATCCATCCATCCATCCATCCATCCATCCATCCATCCATCCATCCATCCATCCATCCATCCATTCATTCATATCGTATGTTTTATACAGCCTGTAGTTGCAAGGCATCTGTTGGTTCTACTGGCGAGTGCGACCACATCACAGGCCGGTGTACCTGTCGCCCCAATGTTATTGGTTTCAATTGTGACATGTGCGTCGAGCTAGCCTTCAATCACAGCAGTGGGGTGGGATGTACAATGTGTGATTGTCACGAGCATGGAGCATTTGGCTCATATTGTGATGCTGTAAGTAACAAATGCTTTTTCTATAGTGTTCAAAATAAGTAAGGATATATTATTTGAAATATCAATAATAGTGAAATGAAATGTTCTTGCAGTAGCAAAATATCAATACATTACCATTCCTAGCATCAAGTGCATACCTTCCCATTGTAGAACATGTGTGGCACATCATTGGGCAATGGTAACAGCACTCAAGTTATTTAGCAGATATAGGTGCTGCTCTACAGGAACTGGACAGGATATACCCAAATTCTCATTGGATGTTTAAACTAGAACATGCCACAGATGAACCATTATTTTTATAATGTTTAGAGAACCACGAAGTTTTCTTCCTTTTTTAATGAATACATCAATCAAAAATTAGAATTTCACAAATTCTACCCTTGCCACCTATAATGGTCTAATTTGGTCTTTCCTCAATATCCTGGCATAAAAGTTTCATAGCTATGTCAACATTACTTCAACTTTGCCACTCACTATTATTACTAAACACTTTTCTTATTATCCTGAACTTTTTTGGATATCCTTTACTTATTTTGGACTGTATATTTGGTTGGCATTACATATTCAGCTTGGTTTTGTTTGTTTTAGAATTTTGTCTTATATTCACAAAGATTGGTAATTTTGTTTTGGTTGAAGCTGTTTCAGAATGTGAAATTCTTCTTTTTTTTAACTGATTTGCTTTTATATTCATAGAATTTTCTGATTTTGTTTCACAATTAAACATTTTTGTTTCCAAAGTGAATGTTATTGTTTGTTCATAAATGCGCCACCAGATCTGACACTGAGTTTCATGAAAATACACATTTTCTTCCTAAATGACCATTTTTCATCTATAACATACATTTTATTTTACAAGTGGGAATGAATTTCTTTTTTGTTTTGAGGCTCTTCTTTTTTATTTGTTACCTGGGATTATTACTAATTTGATAACAAGAAAATGTCCAGGACCATCTTATAATTTATGTTTATTGTATCTTTGTCTGTTTTATATTATTATTATTTTTGTTTCAAAAATAGAAAACTGGCCAGTGCAACTGTCGGAGTCATGTGACTGGTCGCCAATGTAATGTGTGTGCTACCACCTACTGGAGATTAAATTCACTGACAGGATGTGACGGTATGTTTCTAAACATTAATGTATGTAAATATTAGCATGATTGACATTGTTGCCCATTTTAAAATAAATTTTCTCACGTTTACAAATTATATGTTTGCATCCCCAGTAATAATTTACAATGTGAAAAAAAAAAATATATATATTGTTATAAGACATGTCTGATGTTTTCAGTCCTACATCACACTCTTTTCATCATAATATGACTGGAAATACACTTATAATATAAATGGTGTAATATGAGAACTAGTGCAATATTTAATTTTTTAAATAAAAGATTGGTCTTTGTTTATGAAATTTTCAACATTCTAAATTAAAGATTGTTGTTGTTCGGGATTTTTTTGTTAGCTTGTAACTGTGATCCACGTGGAACAGCAGATACCAAACCGTTTGGAACATGTGACATTGCTAGTGGACAGTGCACCTGTCTTTCTGAGGCCATTGTTGGACGGAAATGTGATGAGTGTTCACAGATTTCTAAAAGTAAGAATTATTTTTTCCAACTTTACCTAACATATTTTTTTTTAAACTGAGTTAAGATACATTACAAGTAATTTGTCTTTAGACTTCGGTTTCATAATCATTTGATAACAAGTATACCTTTCCTAATAAATTATTAAAACTATATTTTTTTTTCATTTAAATAATGTCTAATACTATTTTATAAAGTTAAAAATGTAAATTCTTTTATGTTAATACATTGTAAATGTTTTTACATTATTACACTGAAACACTTTGTAAATGTAACATTTTTTAAATTTTATACCTTTCCTAATAAATTATTAAAACTATTTTTTTTTTTCATTTAAATAATGTCTAATACTATTTTATAAAGTTAAAAATGTAAATTCTTTTATGTTAATACATTGT
>JAULBS010099153.1:0-16340 GCA_032355785.1 Symmetromphalus regularis | reverse complement strand
ATGGAAGGAACGCTGGGAGAAGTGTGTGAGGTCCCAAGGGGAGTACTTTGAAGGGGACTAAGGCGACATTATCCTGTATAGGCCATATATTGTTTTATTGTATATGGACGGATACTTTCCGGACAGACCTCGTATTGTTCCTAACCCAGAGAACAACTACTGGATGCACATTATTAAGCCATTAACCAATCAAAATTGCTGTAACAAACATTGAATGTCCTAGTTTGTAAAGGCAGGTGAACATTTTGAATTTGAATTTATGATTGATGCAAAAACATCCATTAGAAAATGATTTTAACTGATGATTTGCATCGTCAATTGGTTCAAAATGTGTAGGTCAGTGATAGCAAACATAACAAATTAAAACAGTCCAATCAACACAACTAACTACTGGACAATATTTATATGTTGGACAAGGTACAGAAGAAACTGAGGAATGAGACTTTAAATGATCTCACACAGCTTCATGTATTTGTATAGATTAATGATATTATGCATGTACCAAGTTGGTCAGTGATTAGCAAATGTATAAAATGAATGCAGTCCAATCAATGAAGTGAAGTGGAAACCCAGAAACAAAGCATTAAATAATCTGCACCTTGCTGTTTGTTGGGATTAATGACATGCAGCATAGCACATGCAGCAAATTAAGACAGTCCAATCAACACAAGTAACTATACTCTGAGACGATGTGCAGTGAAACCCAGAAACAAAGCATTAAATGATCTCCACCTCGCTCTTTGTTGGAATTAATGACATGCAGCACAGCACACGCAGCAAATTAAGACAGTACGTACAATCAATACCGTAGTACTATATCAGCAGCGCAATCAATAGGACTGTCGTAGGCTGCATCGTCATGCTATATGTTCACACTATTACATCAAAATCAATACCATGACACTCAGCACTCATGACACAGAGCACTGACATAGGACAAGCCAAATTGAACTTGTATGCAGATAGGCCAAGTGCAAGGAAAGAAAGGACTGTATGTGTAATGACACGCTAGCACACTGGTTAAAGTAAAGTTTGTTTTATTTAATGACACCTCCACGGCTCTAGAGCACATTGATTTTTATCTCATAATCGGCTATTGGACGTCAATCATATGGTCATTCTGAGATATGTTTAGAGAAAACCCACTGCCACCACATAGGCTACTCTTTCCAATAAGCAACAAGGTGTCTTTTATATGCATCGTCCCACAGACAGGACAGCACATATCATGGCCTTTGATGAACCAGGCACACTAGTTAATTAAGTATCAAATGCACAATATATCAATTGTATTTGTTAATCATCCTTTATAGAAGAAACCCAATAACATCACTCCACTTAGTAGCATGGGATCTTTTTTAAATTGAGTCTCAGTGGTCCAGGGTTCAAAAATTTGCTGTTTGAAGGACACAGAAATAACGGGTCTTTAGTAGACTTAGAACAAGAACACCACAAGGATACAAAAGCAAATGTAAATGTTATTTATTAGGCATGATGGCAAAGGCAGTAATGCTGTCATGAAATTCAACCTCTGACAAAAAAATACTGCTCAACATTTGTAACAGCACTAAGTAACTGAGATATGTGAACAAAATGTGAGTTACATTATAGAGATACCTTATGAAGATGATGCTGTAGCACAAGCAGGGGTGTAGATTAGCAGTATCTCACCCGCCCACCTCGTGTTCAAATCGAGTCAGGCAAGTTCAAAATTGATAATCATCCACCCGGCTGGCCACCTCAGGTTTCTCCTAAGTGAACCACAAAACTGAACTCCAAAAAAGAGACCACAATTGCATCTCAGATTCTATATGCTACAAATGCCATTATTCTCAGAAAGTTTGCAAAAATGTGACAGGCCTAATGCGTAAGACTACCAGATTCCGGCCTTTGGCTTACCCATACTTGGCTTAGATTTTTATGGGGGCCAGTCGGAAATTTGGGGTCTGGTTCATTTTGCCAGGTTACTGGCCCAGATGGCTGGTATCTGAAAAAGGTTAATGTACACCCCTGACAAGTGATGTCCAGTTTCAATGAACATCTTTTTGACTTTATGATGGTTTACTAAAATGGTCAAACTGCACACTAAACATGTCGTCTTAACGAATGTTGACTACCGGTAGTATAAAATTCTTAGACCACATAAAACAATTACTTGGATGGATGGTACTGTAATGAATCACAGAACAGTGTCCACATGTATAACACTTACAACTATCTCTCATTGGTGCTGTCTGCAAATATGAAGATGTTATAGTAGTAGTACACATATAATAGAGTCCTTATAATGTTCGATTCAAAATCGTCATGAAGCTTCGATTAGATTTTTGTGTATTCAGAATTTCGAATATTGCTGTGTACAGACAATTGGAAAAAGATGTACAAATTATCTGGGCAACTGTTAACATCAAAAAACAAGTAAGAAAAAAAGACAACTGTTTAACCTATGTACACATTAGCACTGGTTTTCTATTTAGGGCACTATATTATTTAAATTTTAACCTTGTGTAATCGTGTTAATCACTGTACGTACACCCAATGCAATGGGTATTTATACTGTCTTTCTAATTTCCTACATGACAAGTTCAATGTCACTAGAAAACCACAGCTCTGAATGGATTTAAAGCACCGTTTGAGGCTGATGATGAAACGGTTGTTGGATTTATCTTAATCAATAGACCACTACTCCATGAAGAGCTAGGCCAAATGCCAGGGATTTATAAACTCAGTCCCACACAATAAACACTGTGTCCATATCAAATCTTAAATAACCCAGTCCCATCCAATAAACACTGTCCATATCATATCTTAAATAACCCAGTCCCACACAATAAACACAGTGTCCATATCAAATCTTAAATAACCCAGTCCCACACAATAAACACTGTGTCCATATCAAATCTTAAATAACCCAGTCCCACACGATAAACACTGTGTCTATATAGTTTATTGGAAAGTTTATTAATTTGCTTCTTCGGATTAAATACAAATTCAACTGGTATTTTTCACATTAAAGATACAATAATTTTAAGTAATCTGCTATTAGTATTACTAGTATTAATTTGTCTTTCTCATCCAGGGTTGGAAAATGTTTTCAATTTAATGGTAGCCCACCGTACTACCAGGTACCTAAATTGTGGTAGCCCAAGATCATATTCTGGTAGCCCCAAAATATTCTTATATAATAATAAAAAAAAAAATTCTATCATGCTTTATACTTCAGATTCCGATAATTATTTTCAAGAATAATAAAAATTTATACAAATAATATCATTTGTCTCAATTATTAATAAAGAAAATATATAATGTACACAAAATTGTTGTCAAATAAAGGTTTAGCACATTTCCGTAAAAAATTTCATCTGAACAAGTTACGCAATCGGGATTTGACATTTCCCATTCAGTGTTTTTTTAAGTTAAATCAGCATCAAAATAGGTGACAGTCTCATAATAAACATTGCCTACAAATGAACTACATTTTGCACTTAATAAACTAGCAGGGTATTATTTTTTGTTAATATAATTATATTAAATTAAACAAATGAAAATCATTTTGGTCAGTTCCAAATCACATCATTTTAATTTAAACCATGTTTGATGTTCTTTGTAAATTCCTCCCATTTTTCAAGGTCAGTCACACAATTTTCAAACATTGATTACAAACTTCGGGAATATCCATACAACACCGCTGTTCAGCGACGAAGTTGTTGCGTCATATAGTATTAATTGCTAACCCTTTATTTCACGAGCAAAAACACCAATTACAGTACATACGTCCTTGTTTACAAAGTGACAACTTGGTTGTTGACGTGACGCACATTTGACTTCCGGTTAATTATGCACAACAAACCTAATTCTAATTAGATAGATGGGGTTTTATCGCATGTTTTTTTCTTTCCTCTTTTCTACACCAGCATAAAACATTTTTTCCCAGAAGCCCTCCAGGATTACGTCTTGGGAGAAACTGGTGTCCCAGTAGTGAAATCTGGTAGTCCCAGGCATGTGATTTGTCCAACCCTGTTGTTATCACCTATTACACCGAAGATAATGACAGTTATGCTATGGAATGTAAGTATTTACATGCTTCTAGCCTTGCTCAGGTGTAGTCAATCAACTGCAATGTCAAACTGTCATTAAAAACATACTCTTGAGGTAGGCATCTGATACGGATTGACTCATTGTTTTATTTCTTTTTTTGAAAACTGACACTAATCTTTCACATCAGAGTACAGACACACATACATTTGGTACTTGAAAGTTTTTTTGTTTTGTTTTTAAAGTCAACATGGGAACCAAGAAATGTGCAAATACACACGATTTACGCATCATTGCAAACCTTGTGAAAAATACTAAATTATGAATTTTGATCCATTTTAAATTGTTGTTAGACAAACATGCAATAAATAAAACATTATTATCTTTCCACTATGGTTTAAGGCAAGATGGTTATCAACATCACATGAGAACACTGATCTAAGCCAAGAAGTACCGAGTTGTAACGTTCATAGATTTTGCCGAGTAGTTCCGAATGTGTTTCTGTTATAATTTATAAAACACTTGAAAAGTGCAAAACTTGAAAAGAGCCGAGACGGGTTGGGCCTATACACTTCTGAATTTTCAACCAATCCTGCTGCTGCCAGTTATATCTCCATCTACCTCTTATAGTATCAGTTCAGTGTAATTACAAGTTGTTTGCATAACTTCATAGATTAATGTTTGGTAAACAATAATTTACTTGCAAAATATAATTATCAACGAATCTCAATTTTAATAAACTTATATATACATATATATACATATTATACCTCAATAACCATAGCCAAAAAAACAAACTACTAATACATGTGTGAGGAAAGTCCACTCCTATTATAGGGGTTACAGGCCATAAACCAGATGTGCAGTCCTCGGCACGATTCTTATCTATAGTAAGTGGACAATAATCAAATAGTGTTCATTCTCTTCAATAAACAATAAAACCAACAAATGAAACCATTAAAAACATATATACATGATCAAGTTGAAAAAGAAGAAAAAATTCTGTGGATCAAACTGGGTTTGTCAAAACATTTGTTTGAGTTTTTTGGTATCAGATAAGCTAATTTTGGATTTAATTTTTTTTTATTTTGTCTGTATTATAGACAACTTTCTGGATTAGACAGAAACATGGAATAAAATTTGTGATGTTTTCATTAGCTATATTTTGTAAGCTATTTATAACTGGTATAGAGAAGTTTAAAAAAAACAATGTTTTTGTTTTTGCGTTGTTGAAAGTTTTCCATCTCAAGGTTAGAGTGAGAAATGACTTGTTACACATTTGACCTACATGTACATGTAGATCAGTAGCTTGATAGCAATACACATTACAAAGCACACACTTACACTTACCCTACTTCCCAAAAACCTAGCTTCCAACAATTCTTGCTTCCGTGGATCCAGGCTATGGATACCAGTGTTGTCCATTGTTGGTCCTGAAACAAATTAATTTGAACTTAGTACTACATACACGTACATGTGACATACATGGAATACAAACATTTGACATACATGGAATACAAACAAGGGCAGATCTAGGAGTGGGATTGTGTTGAAAGTTATTTTAAAAAGAAGGGAAGTGGGTTGAATGTTAGCTAACATACAAGATTAACAGATTTTTTAAAAAGAACTGGTGGTCAAAAGAAAGTGTGGGGTTGTGTGCTAAGGAAGTCTGGATCTCCCAGATGGCCCCCTCCTCTGGATCTTCACTAGAAAAAGATGAACTCCACTAGCTATAATGTATAAAGCTGTTTGTATATAAAGTTTTAAATTTGGTATGATCTGAGATTCTGCCAGGAAACTTTAAGCCAAAAGAAAATGGAATTCTACTCTCTACTTCTAATCTTAAATCCTACCAGAATGTGGAATATCCATTAAATAATGTACACATTTCCATTGAGCCTTGCAGACTACTCACTATGTGTTGGAGCAGATATGAAATTAAAAATCCCATGCCTCAATTGAGATTTGATCCCAGGTCCGACCAGTCTCAAATCTTGCCCCTAACTACTGAGCCTGGTTGTAATTTAGTTATGGAGATTACATTAAATAATTCATATCCTGATAAGGTATTGAATGTGCAGTCTGGAAATAATATTCATAATGTCACCATCTTTGTATGTCAGTTGCAGTTGTGTTATGCGTTCATGAAATAAAATACAGTTTGTGTACTAACAATGCATCTCCTTTGACCAGACTTTAAGTTTTTTTTTTTATTAAAAGATAAATACTCCAAAAAAAACCCCAACAACAACAAAACATTACTTAACCTAAATCATTTACATAAGATCCTGTGGGTGTTTGGATGATAAGAACTGTTGCACTATAATTAACTTTTAAAGGTGGTGTCGCATCGAAATTACGCTCAGTATGGATGGCTCGTTTGAGAAAATCACATTACAGGTACATTTTTGGCAATTTTTGCTGAAAGTAGTCTTTGAGTCTATGCATGCCGTCAGTGTTGGAAATTCATTGAGAATTGAGGTGATCACCAGGGCTCCGAACTTTGAAAAGTTGGTGGACCAACTGAAAAGGTGGTGAACCAACCTATTTTTCAAGTATTACCTACCTACAAGTTGTTTATTAAAAAAATTTGTAAGACAAGTGTGTGTCAAAAATAAACTCCAGAAATATAGGATTCTCATTCATCCAAAAATATGGAGAGTTCGTGTAATCGCTTTGAAAATTAAGCGCCACATTATTATGCTTGGAATGACCGATACTCGACGGTGTTGTGTTCCCGTTAGTCACCTGTTTCCATATATTTCATTATTAAAGTATTAAATCCTTCCCTATTTTAAGACTTAAAATGACGTGTAAAACATGCAATATATATATATATATATACTTTTTTTTTTTTTAAACAAAAAAAGTATGCATGCCATCCATGATCGCTGCGTCGTTGACTCTTAGTAATACCCGGAATACACATTCTCTTGACAAATTTTAATGCTTTCGGGGATTCTATCAAGGTAAGATGTGCATGCATCGTAATTTTACTCATTAACATACTGTGTGTTATCCATGTAGATGGTCCCAAGTCTGTGGATGAAGCTACTTTGCACATGCGCATAGCGACATCTTCCGCATACAAATGGAAGGAATTAGTTTGTGTTTAACCGCTTGATAACATCAAGACAAACAGACATACAGACAGACAAGACCGACAAATAGAAATATATTTTATTAATCAATGAATAAACGATGTGAATCATGTCCCCACACATATAAATAGCGTGTCATTGGAAGGTATTTAATTAGTATATCACCGTAGCCTATCCAGACATGGTGGACACACAGGCTACCAACTTTGAAAAGTTCGTAGTCCGATCCCATTTCAGGTGGACTCGGGCTTCCGTCCATTTCCAACACTGCATGCTCACACAAAATTACGTTCATTATGTTCAGGGTACACACAATTATTTTACGTTAACTATGTCTGATTAAGCATGGCCCATTTGATGTATATTCCAACTATGTTCGGCACGTTTCATGTAAGTTCAACTACATTTTGTCTACGTTTCTCAGATTTGCCTCTTTCTATTGACATTCACGTTCAACTTATATTACGTTCAACTTACGCTTAATATGTATCTTTTGAACATGCTCAAAAGATGGCTCATTTGTTAAATTTTCTTATGTTCCATCTATGGTCACCTTGTTCACTACGTTCGGTTACATTTGACCTACGTTTTCCCTTACGTTCGGGCAAATTTGTGCATAACCTGTACAGTAGGTCAACCCAATGTGATACCAGCTTAATATAGACACAAACACATAGCCTACAGATCTATTTTCAGTTTCATAAAACACAGGCTGGCAGTTTAGGGGAGGTAATCCATTTGTCAGTGCTGTTTTCTGTAAGTTACTATTAGAAACAGGAAGCTATATAAGAGGGATGTCCCAAAAGATTGCAGCCTCATTGTTAGATGTGTTACATATCACAGGAATCCAGTTTTATAACCATGGAGTAATTAAAAATTTGATAATTATTTGAACATTTTATTTTGTATTTTCTAATAGATCATTCATTAGATGAATTTAAAAAGAAATTAAATCTTAATTGGATACCATAATTCTGATTTACAGGAACATTACAAAAATTAGATAGACTTATCTGTGGAAACACAAGCAAAGATCTTAAGACACCAATTTCTTTAAAATTAACCTGCCCTGTATAGTACCTTATGAAAAAAGAAGAAAAAAGGAATACACGTTTGTCCAATTGTACACGCTATGTGCCTTTATACATTTGCAGATAATACTATACTCAACCAAAACAGAAAATATATATGTAGAAATATTTTTGTTTCATGGGTTGGTCACAGTAATTGTCTAATGGCAATGTCTTGTGATATTACTTCAGTAATAAAAGGAAAAAGAATAAAAAAGGAACATTTACCAAACTCCTTTCATTTAGTCACTTAAGACATTCTCAGCATACCATCCACGTGTTATATATATTTCCAATAAGACATGTTATCGATCGAACATGCACATGATGCAAATATGAATAGTATTTATTGATAGTACCCTCAAGTTTCTGTTCAGATTAAATAAGAATATAATTCATAATTATTGATGAATAATCACATATAATCTTTGTAAAAACAAAGAAAACTGAAATCCATGTTTGTACGAAATGTCGATGTGTTAAATGTATCACGAATTTACAGTACTGTGTTAACAGCCAAACAGGAAATAAGTTTGCGAACACAGCGCTATCAGCATGTTCACGATTTTTGAAGTGTTTTATTCACACTTTTTGTGTGTGTACATACAGAGTACTTTGCTGAAATGGATATATGATGATTTGGTACAAACAAATGCATCAATTTGGTTGAAACATGAAGGAAATTCGAAAGTTAAACAAACTGTGAAAAATAATATTTATTTATTTCAATATCTATAAATTTCAATTTAATTTGGTGACAGGTACGTTTCCATTTTTGACTGGCACAAATTGACTGGCATAGGACATTTTGACAGGCACATATCAAAAAATTATTTCCAGGCTTGATTCATAAGCTATATTTTGAGTATTCTTACTATAATGCAGCTGAATGATATTTGTAAATTTCAGCACCACATTTGGGGTATGACATTCTATGAAGACGACTTTCGAGGTATTGCTACTAAGGGTGCAACTGAGCAGCAATGAAAATCTTGAAAAATGAGCTGGAAAAATTAGGACCCAACATCTTGCTTAAACTTTATCTCTTGAAAACACCTGATTGCATGTTCACTAACCGAAACCACACGTGTGCAACATCAACTTAGTTAATTTAATAACAAAGAAAATACCCAATAATGATAAAAATACTGCCGGAGATCAATTTTGCAACAGCTTTTTGCAACTGCATAGCTGATTGCCGTTGTGAATTTTGTGGGCTACTTCTGTATGTACAAGCCTGCACAAATTCAAAATCTGTTTAACTGGAAAATAGGTTGTGCCAAACAAATTTGCATAACCGATTTTGATTTGCATTTAACCGGTTTAAAAACAAATGGAAAAACACTTTTTCCTCAAAATTTGTATTTGTTGAATGAAAACATGAAAACTGAACTTGAAAAAAAAAAACATGTGATATTTGATTGTTTTCCATAATCAGCCAAAGATTTCCGACTAACATTTATTAACAGTCTAAGCATCGCAATTTCAGATTGGCCGCATTCTGAATGAATTCCCTGTGGTGACAGCTAACAACCAACAAGAATACATTACACTTCCCCAACAGCAGGGTTTCTAGAATACAGTAGCCCGACACCAGTGGCTAGTGGTTATTGTAGTCGAGCTACCAAATAATCACGTTCCACTAGTGGAATTTAAAAAAAGAACCAAGAATAAAATCCCAGGTACAACAAAACTGCAGCGAAAAGCGCTCGACATACTCGTTTGGATAAATAAAGTCTGACTATTATTAGCATGGAACACGTGAAATAACTCGTAATCGAAAAAAACGCAGTCCACTATTTCCGTTTCCGACATGATGTCATAACATCCCAAAGACTGCCGAATGGTGTCCCTGCAGATATTTTTTTCTTCCGATCAAACAAGCACTCCAAATACTCGTTTGGATAAAGAAAGTCAGACTATTATTAGCCTGGAATACGTCAAATAGCTTGCTTGCGTAATCTGCAAAAAAGGCAGACAAAGATTTCTGTTTCCGGCAAGATGCCATAAAATCCCGAAGACTGCCGAATGAGATTGTTTTACTTCCGGTCAAAATAAATAAAATTTGTCTGTTCGTTTATCATTAAAAATACAATTATTATAAGTAATTAATTTATCTATCCATTGTTAATAAATGTTATCTATTATATTGAAGGTACTGATTATTTTACTTTAGATTGTAAGTTTTTAGTCTTACTCCGACTGAATTAGTCATCCGCAAAGTCAGTCTCAGACTGAGACAATCGACGGTGAATCGCACATGGCAAATTTGTAAATAAACTCTTGTAGGTCGCCACCTGATAGATCTGTTGTTTTCTTTTGTTTTTAAAAACGGTGACACTAATCTTACAGTGAATCAGGGTACAGACCAACGTATTTTTTTGAAAATCATGCAAAATTAGTGAGTTGATCCGACTGTCAAGTTTGAGTTTTATTTTTACTTTGTAGTATTAGGAGGTAGGGCTAGTGAATTTTGAAAATCAGTGATCCCATGGCTAGTGGATTAAAAAAAAATTCTAGAAGCCCTGCCCAACAGAAGTATTCTAACTAGATAGGTATTTGTAATTTCTGTCACATGTAATTATAATTATATACATATTGGAAATCAGTCAAGTTGTTTGAACTCTGAGAAAAGATGACATAGAAACTTTATGTAACAAATTTTACATGAATGGTAAATCGGTTATGAAAAATAAATTTGCATAACCGATACACGAACGAAATGATCGTTTGTGCAATTTGTGAAGGCCAGATGAATTAGTGTTTTGTACCAACTGAAAACACATAAAATGAATGCCTCGAAGAATAATCATGGATTTTAATTAATTGTAGATAAAAGTTTATTTATTTAACAAACTGCATGTGTTGGTGCTGTGGATGTATCTTTCCTATATGTGTACATAAGCCTTATTTTCACTTGAGTATTTTTTTTAAACTAGGGATGGAGCCTATACAAACATTATTCATATAGTACGAGGTGTCTGGTATTTAGACGGTCCATTTAAATCATCAGGAAAATAAATTTAAAATTTTTAAAAACTGTTTTCACCTCAACACTGAACAAATAAAATGGCAAACATTGAAACATTTTATTATCCGTGTAGGGAAGCTATTTTCCTTTACTTTCTTTAGTATTTATTTTGACGTTCAGTGTATTTAAGTCATAATTGTACGTTATTGAGGCATAAAAAGTTATATTGGTTTATTTAAGGTTGTCATCTGTTAGTTAACGTTAGTTAACATTCATGAACATTCTGGAATTTTCAACTTCAAACAACCATGTGCAAGGTTCTCCAGTCAATTTATTTTGTGCTTACAAATAATCCTTCATCTACAAACTACCTTAATATTAGTAAATACTCAACATTCAAGTGACTTGATTCAGATCAGTGTTGTTGGTAACCAAATTAAATGTAAATTGATGTCTAAGAAATAAAACAAAATATCTCAACCTGGTCCCATTCACTTTGACACTATTTAACAGCAAAATAGATCAATCTTCCAATCTATCATTCAAAGTATAATATTTACAGAGGCAACCACGATGTTGACACTATCTCAATATGTGTTGATTTACTGATTTGACCTTTCTGGAAATAACTAACATTTATGTCAAAACCTAGAGTAATGTACAAATATACACAACAAAACACCGCAATTTTTGTTAAAACATTTATTATTTTTCTGTAAACAAAGAAATTACTGTCACATTTACAAACTTTCTACAAATCTTAAATAACGCCTGCTGTTGCAACCTGTCAACGTTAAATTTTCGGAATAAATTGGCATCCTATGAAGTCATGACAGACATTTTACCGAATTTCCTTAACGGTATGCCCAAGTAAAACGAACGATCGCGCCGCATTCCAACCTTACAGAAAAGGTTTATCGCTCCAAACAAACAAACAAATTAATTTTCAAACTGACTTTGTTACAAACGCTACACGAAATACCTCAATATTTTTACCTTGTCGACTTTTAGTTGACAAATTTGTGCTGCTGTTCGACATCCAAGATGGCGGTCCACCACTATTCCCGCTGAACATCCCACAGAACACTCCGACTTTCAAGACTTGATCTAAGACCTTGAAGTCTGGATATTGACTTAATCATTTGTTTTAAATCTGTGCATTTTGTGTCACGATTGCATGACCCAATTATGCAATTAATTAATCACAAAATGGTCGTAATGTTTTCGGCTAAACTTTGTTGATGCTTACCCGTGACGTCATCCACCTTCACGCTGCTGTTTTCTAATCGCGCGTTTGGTGGGAATATTTAAATACATCAACTTTTCTGAAGAATGTTGCTTTTAACTTTTGATCTATGAAGTGCCAAAATACAGTGCAAATAGTACACCTTTTATTCTATCTTGCTTTGAGATTTGCATGAAAAGCAACTCGGCTTATCTCGGTTATTTCCGGTTAGGGATGCCCTTGTTGCTGAAGGAATTCCCGCCCTGGGACCGCGGCAAATTGCTGCTTCGTGGGTCGATAAGTTGTTGTTTACGGCTGTAAGCACTTCGGAGGTGAGGGGAGAAGGTGGTGGTGGATAACAAACAAAATGCTTCAAATAAAATATTTCCGGAAAATAACGAAACGTTTAAGATAGCTAAACAGTGCTTGTGTGGGAATTAAATTATTTTTTAATTTTCTAACAAGAACACATTGACATTTGGGCTAATTCAGAATTTTTGTGTCATTATTATTATTAATTTTATTATTTTATTTTTTCTGTCGGTGGTTGTAAATAAAGGTGATGGTAATTTTATTTATATAGGCCTGCGCTACACACTTTTTCATTTGAGAATGGAGTCTCCTTTTTGTTTACGTCTATAAGCCTATATGCAAATCATTAAAAAAAAAATATTGTATACGTTTAATTTCATCTGCTTAATGTTAATGGTTTTGTTGTATTTTGACTTAAAAAAAGAAGAAGAAGCATAACCAGTGTTTTAACGCATATTATAGGTATGCCTACATGTAGGTTACTAAAATTTCCCATCCGAGCCAGTGCTCCACGACTGGTTTATCAAAGGCCTGTCTGCGTAAAAGTACATATTATATAAAATATCCCTCGCCGCTCTGAAGACTATGCTTCAGCATTAACAAAATTAATGTTATATGTATACCCCCTTCCCCGAAACCAAATATCCCTCACGTTTTCGTAATGTATAAAATCTTCATTATTTACATTTAAGAAGCTAGTTATGATAGTGATAAGAGTTAATCTTGATCTAAGCTGAATAGATTCATGTGTACGTGAAATAATTTTAATCACTGTTTAATCCTCTCAAACTGAATTTTATGAGAGTGACACGCTTATGCAATCCTAAAATTGGACAAGAAAAAAAACCTCTTCTTTTTTTTACATATAGATGGCTTAATTACTTACAAGATTGCTTTGAGAGAACACTCTGTATCAGATAAATAACGTCTTGGTAAATTAATTTATGTTTTATTGTTGATAAATACGTTAAAAAAAAAAAAAAACTTCACTATGTTGTGAAAAGCTGATATATACAAAGAGGTTAGAAAGACTAAGGCTTTAGTAATTAAAAATGTGATAGCAAATGCACAAAGGTTATGAAGACTGAGGGTATTTTATGCGTCTGCGTCATTTATTATTGTAACTACAACAAATCTATTCTTTATTTCCTTTATATATGAATGATGCAAAGTTCATTATTGTACATTTACAAGAGAAAAATACTAGATACTAATAACATTTAACATCGAATAACAATGATATTTAAGGAGAAATCATACACTTTTTTCTGTATTCTAGAGTATAGTAGAGTTCTCTTATCCTATGATTAAATATTTCGTAACAGGGCTGACCTATTATTGCTGATATAATGCCCTGGACAGTTCATGAGAAAAAAGGATTTCTCTATGTTGGTAGACGTTGAAAGTGCGGCAGAATTGTTGTATTTCATTATATAGAATACCTTTTATGAGGGAATTTGTGGGGCATGTCAAAATCTATTCATGACGTATTGTGAACATAAACATTTACCGCGGCTGTCTATGATACATTTGTATCAACAACAAAAAAATACACAATTTATTTATTATTATTTTATTATTTGTGGGTGGGGTGGGGGGTATGAGTTCGCATTCACATTAGGCTTTGTTAAAATAGCGATGAAATGTGTTCGTAGCTAAGATATTAATACAGATGGTTTTATACTTAAGTTTTAACACGCAACATGGTTTTAATGTGATTGAATATGGATGGATTGCACGTCTGTCAAATATTGATGATTTGCATAACCCATTTGTGGTCTATGCAGTTTTTATTTTGCGTAACTTATTTACAAAACATGTTAACAGAGATAGTTACTCAGTTAACAGAGATAGTTACTCAATTATTGATGGATTTCAGTGTTAAATGGTAACAATTTAGAACAGACAACTGATAATTAAAAATGATTTCTTAAATTTAGCACGAACAAAAAATGGGTTATGTAAAATAGACATAAACGAATCAATGTCAGATGGACAGATGGACTTTGGAACGGACATATGGACGGACGTTGGTATAGATAGGTGGATGAGTATACTTTTGTATACCAATGTAGGTGGTTGTGCTATTTAAAGTAGCTGAAAGAGGATTTACACGAAACAATGATGTGTACCTGAAAACTTAAGTTAGTCACTATAATGTATATACTAGTTGTAGTATAAGCGGATTCAAGAGGGCTTCAGGGGTCTGGACATCTCCTCTTTCGATCACCAGTTTGGTCGTAACTAGCTTTGCACCTCCCCATTCCAATATTAAAATTTAAAAAAATATTTTTGGTCTTCTTTTCCAAAATTCCTACCTCCGATCCTGTGTAGCATATAGCATAAATATAATACCACACTCGTTGTTATTCTATATCATTTATCTCTGTGTTTTCCCCCCATGCGTTTTTTTATATTATTATTATTATTTTAAAAAGAAAGAAGAAAAGAAAGTAAGAAGAAAAAACCTAAGAACAACGTTCTGAAACATTTGAACTATAAATGGTGTTAACCGACAACTATTGTAGACACCTATATATAAACACTTTAATAGTGCAGTTATCGTATGGTAGAGTTGATCTGGATATGTTATGTAATCACAACTATGCTAATTAATGGCCAAGTATGCAGTCAGAATGTTTCCAGCACGATAAGTCGCGGATTTATTGTCATAAAGAGTAGTATTATAAACGATACCATGAACGAAATACATTTGAAGTACAGTATCGAAAACTAACCGTGGTCCAGTGATAGAACACCAGAGTCTCAAGCTGAAAACAGTGGTTCAAACCCCGTTAGAGGCTGGCTCACACTTGACTACGTGTCACAATTACCAAATATTTGACATCCAATAGCCGATGATTAATAATTCAATGTGCTCTAGAGGTGTCATTGTATAAAAAATAAAAAACAACAATAACCCAAAACAATAACCGCAAAACTAACCCATCAGAAGAAACCAACGTGTGTGTGTCTCTGTGTGTGTGTGTGTGCGCGTGCGTGCGTGTGTGTGTAATCATCAGCTGCCATGCGTCAATCGTTCGGTATTTTTACACATGGTCTACATAACGACTCATCTGCAGTAACACAGTCTACATTCATGAATAATAATAGAACGGGATGTTGCCCAGAGAGAGAGAACGTCTGCCTAAAGACCCATTTGGGTATTTTATGTACCAGCTAGCAGTCCACTACTGGTGTAACATAGGCCGTGGTGTACCTTCCTGTATATGGGAAGGTGCAGATAAAAGACCCCTTGCAATGGGCGTAAATACCAGGGGTGGGGGAGCAAACGGTTTGCTGGGACACTTTTTGGGCTTGGAGGACCCTATGTAATTAGCCCCCCCCCAACTTTTTGCTTCGAAAAACTGAAATTAAAAGGCCTAAATAATAATTTTTACCAGGATTTTTCTTTATTGTATCAATGTAACACTTAACCATGTCGTCTTAGCGCAAATATACCGAAGTCAACAAGGGGTCTATAATGGCGTCAAATCTGAGGGAGATGGTGGCGGGTGGGGGGGGGGGTGGGGGTGGACAGCGGGATGGTCCGTCCCCCACTTGTTGTACAGGCGGATGTTCTGTGCCCCCCCTTAAAGGAACGGAGTTTCGTCCTTCCCCCTTGC
>JAULBS010099142.1:5568-16340 GCA_032355785.1 Symmetromphalus regularis | reverse complement strand
CACTTCCATCACGTTACACTGGAGACAGTCACTTCCATCACGTTACACTGGAGACAGTCACATCCATCACGTTACACTGGAGACAGTCACATCCATCACGTTACACTGGAGACAGTCACTTCCATCACGTTACACTGGAGACAGTCAGTTCCATCACGTTACACTGGAGACAGTCACTTCCATCACGTTACACTGGAGACAGTCACTTCCATCACGTTACACTGGAGACAGTCACATCCATCACGTTACACCGGAGACAGGCACTTCCATCACGTTGCACTGGAGACAGTCACATCCACCACGTTACACTGGAGACAAAAGCTACCATTTTAATTCTCCATGTCCTTAAAACAGATTACGCTGGTTTCTTTCCATTTACTGCTCCAAAACGTTTCATATTAAATCATAATTATTTTTGGGGGAAAAAAGGCTTTATAAATCATAAAGGCAGACGAACCGGAAGTGTCTTTGCTTCCTACAGGCTATTATACAGAATGTATGCAGAAAGTCTGCGCTTTCTGGCCATATACAAACAATAAAAACCGAGGTTAGTGCTTTTGAGGGCTTTCCAACTTTGGGGAAAAAGTCTTTATAAACCATAAAGACAGACGAACCGGAAGTGTCTTTGCTTCCTACAGGCAGTTACACACAATGTATACTGAACGTCTGACCTTTCTGCTCATATATGAACAATATAAAAAAAAAAAACGTCTGTTCTTTTGACAGTTTTCCAACTTATGACTTAATCGAAAAGAGTAGCACGTGTGGCAGTAGAGGATTTTTTTTAGTTGGCCATTAGTCTGTCCCGGACACACAATTCATCTTCCTGTCCTGTCTGTCAACGGACAAAGGTTAGTGTTAGTAGGAGAGACGAAACTCGTTGCTACCACACTAATATCGATAAGCAGGAATGGGTCTTTTATATGCACTATCCCACAAACAGGATAGTACATACCAGGGCCTTTCATAAACCAGCAGTGGATCACTGTTCGGTGTAAATTGTATAAACCTACCCTGCG
Organism: Symmetromphalus regularis; assembly: GCA_032355785.1. Lineage (NCBI taxonomy): Eukaryota > Metazoa > Mollusca > Gastropoda > Neomphalida > Neomphalidae > Symmetromphalus > Symmetromphalus regularis. The sequence continues at coordinate 15,321 of JAULBS010099142.1, read as the reverse complement.
GAGCACTCACTCAGGGTTGGAGCCAATACTGAGATTAAAAATCCCATGCTTCGACTGAGATTCGATCCCAGTACCTACAAGCCACAACAAGACCGATAGCTTAACCGTTGCGCCAGCGAGGCCGGTTTTAGCTTCAATGAATTAATGGATTTTATATGTGCTTTCCCATATAGTACGGCACATAAAACGATCTTCATTAAATCAGTTGTCTACCACTGGTAACCAGATAGCCTAGACGTGTCCGTTGAAGAGGATCGATCCGACAACTCATCGCACCTCAGACCTCTTGAACTGTGTTCCTTTTTCCGTATGTCTGACACCTAGATGCAACTGATTACAAAATAAACTGAGATGTCGTTAAATCAATATTCCTTTCACAAAAACAAGAAGAAAAAAACCGCTTTAATGTACAGTGAAGTGCAGGTTAACATGCCCCAGTGGAGCAGTGTAACGGTACCGGACTCTCGGTTGGTAAGTACTGAGATCAAATCTCAGTCGAAGCATGAACTTTTTAATCTGGATACTGGTTCCAACATAAGAGTGAGTCCTCCGCAAGGTTCAGTGTACTTCACTTACACCGACCAGTGGTCCACAACTGGTTTATCAAAGGCCGTGGTTTGTGCTGTCCTGTCTATGAGATAGTGCATATAAAAAATACCTTGCTGCTAATCGGAAAGAGTAGCCTATGCGGATTTCCTTTAAAATATCATATTTCTGATACTTAATAGCCGCCTAATAAACAGTGTGTTTGGGTGTCGTTAAACAAATAATCCTTTCCTTTTCCCTAATAGTTGCTAAATAAACAATATGCTAGGGTGTCGTTAAACAAACGACCCTTTCCCTTTTTTTTAATACTATTATGGGTTAGTGCATATAAAAGATCCTTAGCTGCTTATCGGTCAGAGTAGCCGCATTAGTTTTACTCCTACTAACAGGGACAGATTTAGACCTTAGAGGGCCTAGGGCACTTCAAGTTCGGGGGCCCCTAAAATAGAAATTAAATTAACAGACAAATAAAAAAAATAAAAAAGAACAAAAATGAAGTAATGGAACTAATTTTATAATTATTATATTGTTTTAATAAAGGATGTCTTTAGCCTCTAGCTGGGTGGGAGTGGGGGTGCAGGGCAATTGCCCCCTTATAAATCTGGCCCTGCCTACTAACACTAATCTCTGTCCTGGACAGACAGCATAGGAATGATAATAATGAGCACCAACCAGGTCAACATGGACGCAACTGGAATCTGCTGATTACAAGAGAGACGTGATCTGAATCCCAATCTCTCGATCAAACGAAAAATCTCACAACACATTCTTTATTATTGTTTGACTTTCAACCTGATTGTTCCCCATGAGAGTTGTTTTATCTCTTGCCATGTGTCAATGTTTCATTTGGAATCACAGTGACAGATCCATGAGTTCTTTAAAAAAAAGAAAAAAAAAAGGATTAAAATTATTAAGATCTAAGATTAGAAGAAGGCAAGCGCCGAAGACATATCAGGAATTCCTTCAACAATAATATTCACTTATTTGACACCATTTTTAAGGAATAAGGAAGAGGTGTGGTTTCTCTTGACGTCCTCTAGAACATTGTTTTGATCAGCTTCTATTTCATTCCATGAAAATATAACACACGTAACATATTAAAATCAGAATCTCTAATAAAAAAAATCGTTTGAAATTAGCCAGTGTTTCCTACTTTACTTTGAAGAGACTAGGTGTAAAATTACTATCAATCAATCATTTTAAAGATAATGTTTGTATTAGAGAATAAGAGTTTGATGTGTAACATATGTAACATAGAATGGACTTACTTCTTTTTTTATTCTCTTCTATCTTCCTTCCACTCATTAACGTTGCAATGTTTTGTTTAAAAAAAAAAAAAATGTGTACTTGAGTTTTGAAAATGGAAGATTCATTTTCTTTATTTTTTTACAACGGCATATGGAGGAACAACCTACTGTGTGTGTATTTATATACCGATTAAAGTATCCCCACCTCCCAATGGTGGTTTAAACAGTCCTGATGTAAGCACAAAGTTTATATACAAATAACTGACATCTGGGTTAAAAAGTGTACACTGTGAGAGGTGAGGTGAAAGTTTAAGCAAGCTGAGAATAAACAGCCAATGATTTTTAATGTTCTATAAGTGCTATTAGGGGAACAGCCGATGCGTTTTAGTGTTTTATAACTGTAATTGGGGAAAATAATTTTTAATGTTTTATAACTCAGCTTGGTAAGAGCCAATGATCTTTAATATTTTGTAACTGCAATTTGGGGACAACCAATGATTTTTAATGTTTTATAACTGCAATTAAGGAACAGCCAATGACTTTTAAGGTTTTATTATTCAACCGGGGAACAGCCAATGATTTTTAATGTTTTATAACGACAATTGAGGGAACAGCCAATGATTTTTAATGTTTTATAATTGCAATTAAGGAACAGCCAATGAATTTTAAGGTTTTATTATTCAACCGGGGAACAACCAATGATTTTTAATGTTTTATAACGACAATTGGGGGAACAACCAATGATTTTTAATGTTTTATAACGACAATTGGGGGAACAACCAATGATTTTTAATGATTTATAACTACAATTGGAGGAACAACCAATGATTTTTAATGTTTTTTAACTACAATTGGAGGAACAACCAATGAATTTTAATATTTTATAACTCACCTGGGAACAACCAATAAATTTTAATGTTTTATAACAGCAATCGTGTCTCCACTGTGAAAACAAATTTCCAGTCTTGCACTGAACAGGACGATCGAGTTAGTTATCTTATTCACATCACGTTCAGGTGGCACCAGCAGATAAAGAAAATAAATTGCGATGTAGTAAAGCTGATTTCAAACTGTCGAAAACGCGGCTAATATATTTATGTGATTTAATAACAGACCGTTAGCACTGGGTCGACAATCTAGGGACAGACCCATTTTTGAAAGGAGGTAATGCAAATACAATGTATATACAAAGAATTTCTTTTAATTGCATATGCTTTCTTTCTAATGTCTGGTTAACTGAATTAAAAAAATGTAGAAAATTTAATATATTTCTTCCAATGTACCAAAAACGGATCATAACATATGTTTTAATCAAATAATCACAAAGTAAGTGTAACTAACTGTATACTATTTTTACATCCGTTATAGAATAGAATTCAGGTTTCATGGTCAAGAAGAATTCCTTACTATACTTAATATTTCAGATTTTTGTGATCACTGTTTGATAAATGTGCTTTGATTTTATACCAGATAATACATGATTAACATAATTTATAATTGGCGTTTTTTTTAAATAAAGAAATAATCCTGTTAATCACATAAAATATTTGGGCAAAATGCCTATGCAATTGAGAGGATTCTACTGTATTAATATTTTTATGGTCAACCATCTTGTCATGTTTATATTGCAATTTGTTTTTGTATATATTCCTCCTACGCCGCTGAGCAACTGCGATTCTTGTCTTGATTCTTGTAAGATATGTAATTCTAAAGAGATTTGAAAGTTAATGTGAAAAAAAAACATTGTTGGGCTTAATGGTTGTCCTCTCACTTACGGTTTTAACTCGTGTGATCTAACCACTATACTTTCGGGACTGACAACATAGCACATTAATTATACATGATATATTCAGTGAGGAAGGACACATTCCCTTTTCACGAACACCTGGCGTCCTTACATATTTTCCTTTTCTTTCTTTATATTCAGCTTTGATTATAAAAAGCAGCTCTTTTTTTTTCCTTTTTCTTTTTGTTTTGTTTTTCTTTTATTATTATTTTTTAATGTCAACGTTCTGGTAAATTCTGCAGATGTTTTTATTTTATTTTGTATTATTATTATTATTTAATTATTATTATCATCATCATTATCATTATTTATCATTATTATTATTACTATCATCATCATTACTATTATTATTATTAATTCTTTGATATCGTTAACGTGCACTAAGTGTTCAATCGGATTAAGATCAGGTGACCTAGATTACTAATTTATGCTGTTAATACCAGTATTGATATGCTATTAGCCTATAAACACTTCCGTGTTGTCATGCTGGTAAACAGCAGCTGCCTGAATGACACCTTAACATTCAGAAAACCATCCATACAAAAACAATCTGAAAATGTCATGATTAGTTCAGATTAATCAGAAATAAAGGAAAATGAGATAATGTCAAAATTCTTAATGCAAACATTGTATGTAAATATAACTTTACGTTAGGTTACCGGATAAAATTAAATGTTTTTAATGTAAATATTATTCCGATGGGATTTTCTCAGATTTATAAAGAAAAGAAAAGAAAGGAGTAGTTGTTTATTTACAAACCAGCACATTGTTTATTTATCGGCTGTTAGGTGTCAAACATATGTTTTGCGGCTTATGGTATCGAAAGGGAACCCGCTTCCGCCACATAGACTACCCTTTTTGATTAGCGGCACGGGATCTTTTACATGCACTTTCCCATAGAGAAGACAGCACATACCATGATCTTTCATAACACAGTTGTGAACCACCTATCCATTGACCTTTGCGGAGCATTCACTCTGGGGTATCGAAATTAAAAATTCCATGCCTCAACTAAGATTTGCTCCCGGGTCCGGTAGATTTATAAAGCTGCCATAAACATTATAAGACCAAAAGGCAGGGGACAGACAGACCGACAGGCAGACATACAGACAGAGAGACAGACAGACAGACAGACAGACAGACAGACAGACAGACAGACAGACAAACGGACGGACGGACGGATGGACAGACAGACGGACAGACAGACAGACATAGACAGACAGACAGACAGACAGACAGACAGACAGACAGACAGACAGACAGACAGACAGACAGACAGACATAGTAAGACAGAGAATACATATGACTATGAATGTCCAATAGACCTAACAGAACTCTAGATTTCAACAGGTCACATTTGTGTTCCAATTCAGTTGGTTCTAACTGTAAATTAAAATATAACTTACACCGCTCTGTGATTGTCAATGAGTGTCTTGATTGACTCGTACTGTTGATTGCTATTGATAGTTGCTAAATTACCTCCAGAACTGAAACACACATTCGCGGCAGTGTTCCAAGATGTGTCCATAGTGTACAAAACATAACTGATGAATACATTTCCTGAAAACATATTTTAAGGATAATAATTAAAACAAATAAACATGTAGTATTCATTTCTATAAGTATTATCAATATTAAAACCAAATAGCACTCGTGGATTAAGTGTTTTTTCAGCTCTTTCTTGATGTTATATAAATTCGTTAATTCCTCTCTTCCCAATTTAAAAAAGAAAGAAAAAAATCCTTAAAAAGCAAAAACAATAATAATAATAAAACCACCACTACCAACAACAACAAAAACAACAATATTAATAATAATAATAATAACAATAATAATAAATACATGAAAAAAAAACTACAACCACAATAACAATAATAAATATACGAAAAAAAAACTACAACAAAAGCAACAAGAATAACCACAATAATAATAATAATAACAATAATAATAATAACAATAATAATAATAACAAAAATAATAATAATAATAACAATAATAATAATAACAATAATAAATACACGAAAAAAACTACAACAAAAACAACAAGAATAACCACAATAATAATAATAATAACAATAATAATAAATACACCACACAAAAAACAACAACACCTACTACAGTTCTGTAAGTCCTGTTCGATTGTGATTTCTAGAATAGTTCCAGTAAACAGCCAGCTGTTACTGCTAGGAATGGAGTAATTACCCTGAGACGTTCTGATTATTTCTATAATGCATAATATCACTAGTACCTTGTCTTAGTTCGCACGATGTGGGCTGCTCATTAGTATCGTCAGTTCCTTGGACACTATTCGTGCTTATTTTGTTCACAAGTAACGTTGTCTCTGGAAAACAAAGATATATCTATATAATTCCATTTTGTACATACGCATTTGTTATAAATAGTTCGATTGGTCCAAATGACATCATGTGACATAAAAAAAAAAAAAAAACCTTCATAGATGCATGGATCTTAGTTTTGCACTATTTCGGTCTATAACAGAAACTACTTTATGAATTATATCAACAAAGAAATCACCGAAGAATTCCTCCAAGATTCTGTTTCTAAACATCAAACGATTAAGTCAAAATGACAAATGTGCCTACCAATTTGTTTGGAGATTTTAATTTAGAAACTTTTGATCTTGGTCCTGTTTAATCTCACACATATCGTAACTGTCGACTTATTTGCCTACTTTCACAATTACAAAGTCAATGAATACAACAGAAACATGCGACATGCCGGTTTCATCTATCCCTGGTAACACTGAACACACTTTGTCGATGTAAAATCAGTCATCAAATGGAATTTTAACACGTAAAAGTTTGATAACTGTAATTTCAACACCGTAATCAGAAAACCACCTTCATAAAACGGCGCCGGTTCACAAATTTATTGTTAAAAATTCATACACCAACCGTTTCACCACATGCACGTTTTACTATACAAAAGAGATCATTTTTTTTTTTATCTTATCATTTACATTCACTTAAATAACTATTAACGTCATTTGTTTGAGATAAATTATGAATGTGCCTGGCTGACACTGACATTTAAAGCAATAATTGTGAATAATCGGTGTTTTTGTATATAAGAAACCGATCTTCTCATTCGGCTTTTGACGGAAAAAGCCGAACCTCAAGGATGGGGTTTCCCAAAAGCTGTATATGAATTTCGTGTTAATGAAATAGTAAATAGCTGGACAAAAGAGTTGGATTTTTATTTGAATAACAACTTTATATTAATGACAAAGTTATACATTTGGAATTATAAGAATTGAACTTGATAATGTTTGAGGTTCATGGAAGTATGAACCGCAAAACAGCTTTACACACTTCTATATGAACGGCTCCGAGCTAACTCATTAAGCAATTCATACAGTGTGTAAAGCGGTTTCTGCGGTTCATACTTCCATGAACCTCAAACATTATCAAGTTCAATTCTTAAGTAATAATAATTTCAAACACAACTAATGCCAAACCTTTTTAAAGGGTTGACAGATTTCTTTTTTCCAATCAGCGATAATAATAATAATGATAAATTAAAATATAATAATACTAATAAAATGAGATAAATCCTAAAACAATATTTGAACTAAATATATTTGCATCTAAAAGTATGTATACAGTATTCTTCTTAATTTAATTTCGATGTCGGCATACAATGTGAGCCTAAATTACTATTTATTCACTTTTTAAAAGCATACTCCCCAAGAATTTAAGGGTCTCTGTGCTCTAAATATTAATTACGAATGAAACTTACATGCACTTTTCATACTAGATCTCGTTTTTTATATCACGCAAGACGTTTTACCTGAAAAAGGGAATAGGAAATTCTATGTCGAGTATTGTTTATGATTTATTTGTCCGTAAGCATAATTAATTATTATTTCAAAAATATTGATAATAAGAGAGATCCGATTGTTATGTAAGTAGTTGAATGAAATATTTTTATGAACGAATCAAATGTTTATATATATAAAATTAATTATTTCATTGGAGTATGCGTTTAATAGAGGTACAATGATATACCGGTAAAAACAAATCTTGCTGCTTATCGGAAAATGTAGCCTATGTGGTGCCAGCGGGTTTCATCTTAAATAAATATGTCAGAATTACCATATTATTGACGTCCAATAGTCGATGATAAAATACAAATCAATGTGCTCTGGAGGCGTCGTTAAATAATACAAACTTTAGTTTATTTGTCTCTCATAACTCTATATTGAGTGGCTTTTAAAATAACTGTTTCAATGTAATATTATTACTAGACTTGTATATATCTATTATTTTGTTGTATTTAAAACAAGTGAGATGTTAGTATAATACTGAACTGAATTAACCTGGTCATATTAAAATTCATAATAGCTAATAGAACAAATGAAACAAATAGTGAATATTAAACGAGTTTCTCTTTATAATCAAATTATTATAATGTCCCGGGTGAAATGCTTTTTTATACTATGGACATACATTTGTTAATAAATAGTGACGAGTTTGATATTCTATTTATTACCTAGACAATTTTAATAGAGTTAAAAGCAATGCAATCCTATAACGTTATGGTTCAACAGACATGTTCCGGGTATGAGTGCTCATGGGGGTAATAATTGTCGTTATGACGTTATATTCGGGTATAACTATTAGTAGTCTATAAATTACGCACGGCTAGGTACTTCCACTACTTCGCCCTTTCGTCGAATGCAAGATTTTTACGCTCTCGATATGACTGACAATTAAGGATAGTCCATGTATTGTGGATGCGCAATGTTCATGATAACACATTTTAGGTAATAAATAATAAACAAATTACAATTTATTTGTTTGTTGTTGTTGTTTTTTGTTTGTTTTTGTTTTTTTGCTGAATAAAAATATGTTCATGCTCAGTAACAAAATAAAGTGGCCGAAATTCGAAGTTTTCGAAGTATGAGGGGGTTCCTGCAGGAACTCTTCTGCCCCTCGGTCACCAACTTTTCACTGTCCCCCCCCCCCACCCCCCCCCACCCCGACACACCACTTTCAAATGTACTCCGCGGGCTCTGTGATGAGAAAACACCTTCCTTTAGTTTTGAAATCTTACCAGAGTTTTGGAAAGTTTCACAGAGAAATTTGTTTCTCTCGTTGCATTTCGTCAGTTGACAAACCGATGGTTTTGTCGTGTTCATCTTGCAACATTTATAATCCTGATCACCTTGTACATAGTTCGTCCAGGTTTTGTTTAATAACGAGCACTGGTCGTCGGACCAACGATATTCATTCTGTGAGTTGCTGTGCAATCCAATCCATATAGTATCCCTTGTTCTGTTGATACAAAAATATAATAATAATAATAATATCGTTCTATGAGGTTATGTGCAACCCAATCCATATATTACCTCATATTCTATTGGTAATAAAAATAGATATAATAATAATAATAATAAATAAATAAATAAATTAATTAATTAATAATAACAACGATAATATCATTTGGTGAGGTTGTGCGCAACACAATCTACATTATTTCAGTTTCTGTTGATAAAAAACATCAACAACAACAACATGTGAGATTATGTGCAACTCAATTCATATAAATAGTATTATCCCATGTTGTCTGTTTTTAAAACAAAAATAAATAAATAAATAATAATAATAAGAAGACTACTACTACTAAGAAATAATAACACAATGTAACAGACATTTTCAAAGTTCTTAGTTTTGTCAAATTGTTGTGTTGATATGTTTGGTTAAACTTTACTGATTACAACATTTTTTACTACTTCTTGTTAGTTTTTGTCACAAAATCTCACTGCCACTATTTCTAGGAAATGTTTTACGAACATGAATTTTTTCGCTCCAAATAAGTATACAGAACACAATATTGATGGATTTTTAATGCAATTTATTAACACAGATATTACATAGATATTCTGCATTTTCAACTTTGCAGGTATAAATCAACAACAAATCACAAATGAAGAGTTTTTCGTAATTCTCGTCGATGTCATGATGAGTGATCACGTACTAACTCCCACAGATAGTCACCCAACATATTGCAGTCCCATTTCCCTTGATATCTTCATTCCATGGTTGATATATCTATCGTCATATTTTCACTGAAGACATTTAGGTGAGAATGGAGTGAGTCATCACGTACTAACTCCCACAGATAGTCACCCAACATATTGCAGTCCCATTT
>JAULBS010099131.1:0-16342 GCA_032355785.1 Symmetromphalus regularis | reverse complement strand
TTACCATATTTCAATTTTACCATATTTCAATTTTACCATGTTTCAGTTTTACCATATTTCAATTTTACCATATTTCAGTTGTGTATGAGAGTATTGATTTGTATTTGTATTGAATGTTAACTTAATGTACAATACTATTGTCTGAGTGAATAAAGAAATGAATTAAAACGTGGCGGTAGCTGTAGTATGGGATGAAATGAATCATGTCGTAAATAGACAATGTAGAGAAGGAAAGGCGTGCTTGTTTAACGACACCCTGGCATATTATTTATTCAGCGGCTATTAGGTGTCAGGCATATGTTGTTTAGCGACTCGTAGTTTCTTAGAGGAAACATGATACCGTCACATAGGCTATTAGCAGCAAGATATATTTAAACATGCTTTCCCAGACATGATCATACATACCACAGCCTTTGATAAATCAGTGGTGTAGCACTTGTAAGTGCAAATGACGTACACCTACCCACTGAGCCTTGCGGAGCACTCACTCGGAGCTGAAGCCGGTATCGAGATTAAATATACAATGTCTCGACTGTGATTTGATACCAATACCTTCCAGTCTTGAGTCTGACAGCTTAACAAGTGCGCCACCTTGACCGGTTCTCTATACGGAGAGCATATCCATTCTTAATGGAAGATTGAAACTCAGTTTTTGCTAAACATTTTTGTTTACTACATGTATATACTTAGTATATTACAACAGGATTGTATTTATATAATGTTTTGTCTTGTATGTATTATATATGATAATGAATAATGGAAAAACCATTGGTCTTAATCCTAAATTTTTGTTTAATTATATTGTTTATAGAACTAGTAAAATATGTTTTCAATCAGAATGCTTATAATTGCACTGAAAGTGTCTGCATTTTGAAGGCATCTTTTTTCTAGCGTAATGATAGAAAACATATGTTATTCCATTAAAATATATAATCGTATCATGCAAAGGTTGTTCAACATACTACACCTTCTTTTAAACAATGCAGGAACGACGTCTATATGCATACATATATTATATATATCGTATTATGTATAAATATGTATAAATAGTTACAACACTACATTACAGAATTCGATATTGAAAACTAGAGAGAGAGAGAGAGACAGAGACAGAGAGAGAGAGAGAGAAAGAGAGAGAGAGAGTTAAAAGGAATGAAAGAGAGAAAAAGAGTAAGAAAAAGACAGAAAATTATTTGTAGCAGGACAAATGCAATTACTTTAACCAGTGAGCTTGTTTCATTCGGAATTTTCCTTAAATAAGAACATAACAAATATTGAATTGAAAAATGGTCGTTTATTTTTAAACGACATTGTATAGAGACGACATCGTAACGATAAACATCACATCACTGAGAATTGTCAATTAACAAAATGACCAAAATTCCCAGGAAAGGTGGGCATTAAAACACCGCCAAACATAATTTTTTAAATTTTATTTGTTAATTATACGAACAGTTAATCACAGCTTTATGAGACCATGTTTTACCATCCCATGTATTATTTCTCATTAGTCTTATGTGTGTAATAAATCTCAATGAAATTAACGATATAATGACTGACACACAAACGTCAGCAATAAATCGTTACTCACAACTATAATCGACATTTGACTAATAATATTATGATACTGCGTTTCGTAGCTTATTATTTCTATTGTGTATTACATCTAAGTAGATTATTCGCTATCACTATTTCAATAAGAAAATGTGTCTTTTGTTTTGAGCATTGGCATAATGCACAAAGTACCTTGGTGTTAAACTACCTTGGCTTGATGAATAATAAAAAGGATAATGTTGAGGTTAGATGTTGATGTATCGTATAAATATAATTCATCGAACTATTTGCATATTATATATTTCTGTTTCTCATCATGTTTTAACCCCCAAATACTTACAATAAGAATAAGTATTTTTAATTTAATCTTTTTCTGTGCTCGTACTTTTGAAATATTTGAAATCCAGACTTTAATCAACTCTGAAATATTCCATATTATGTGTAAGACATTTCCAGTCCAGTGAGTCTTGGTATGTATAATATTAGCATCTGAGTATTTAATGTTAATAAAGAAGAAAAATAGACATGAAGTTTCCAATTATAAATATTATTATCAGCTTAATCCTGTCAGTCTTGGTATGTGTAATATTAACATCTGAGCAATGTTAATATTGAAGAAAAATAGACATGAAGTTACAAATTATAAATACTAATATCAGTTTAAGCATGTGTGTCTTGATACGTGTAATTTTAACATCTGGACGATTTGGTTCTCTAAGGTACCCCACTGACAAACAGAATTACTCCGAAAACCAGCACTAGAAATATCTGAAAAGTCAGAACAAGCTTTTCTAAACAATAACCGAAACGAAACAATGCCATTTAATGGCGTATTTAGCTGCCATTGTGTGATGGAAGCCAGAACGTTCTGACATACAAGAGAAACATACGAGCATTGTATCCAGTTGTCAGATTGCCTTGTTGTTGTCCAAGTTGTGAAGTTCACGCCATTTGCCCAAACGTGCTACCTTGAACGCGTCCACGTACCCCCTACCAATTGCGACCATTGGGACACAAGCGTTTAATTGTGACGTCCGTTACGACACTCCGCTGTGAGAAACGACAAATAGATGGAGGTGGCGACTTCATAATCGAGCACTCAGGGTTCTTAAAGACGTTGAACAAGCCTGAGAAACACTTCACTGACAGGACTAAATACGTCGTCATTCCCAGAGTTAATTACGACCCGCCATTGTCGCTAACTCGACGAGTTGAACGACGTTGTTCGCGCCTTCACTCCTATATTAACTGTAGCATTGTCACCAACCGTTGAGATTATTAACTAGTAGGCGAAACAGTTTTAGCATTTTTTTTTAAAAGCTGTCGGCGATTTGCGCCATTCTACGTAAATTGAACAAAAGGAAGTATAACGTTAAGTAATGATTGGTATCATTGGAAATAATTAGAGTCCTAACTGTTGGGAACTGGATCGTTTCGTGACATGGGGAGTGAAAGGTGCTAAATCCAGTGAGATTCTGATACATAACTATATGAGAAACACGCCGTTTATAGCGGCAATTGTACGAATACATTCTGATGCTTTTCTATTATGACACAGACTATAATAAGGTGGAATTTAAAAGAATTTTTAAAATTTACACATTTATTAATTAAAAATAATTATATATTTTATTTTATTTTCACATAATTTTATTTTTGGCATAATATTTTTTTCATACATATATGATATATCTTAATCCTGAAATTTTCCATTTCTTATTTACTTTTATTAATTTGTTCTCATCAATTTTTGTAACTATGTTGAAATAACGTTTTTATTTCTGCTGGTGTGTATCTTGGGTACCTTACCTATCCCTCCATCAGTAGAAATAATAGATCCATTCCAGCCATATATAGAGAGAAATAATTATTTATTTTTTTATTTTATTTATTCATTCATTCATTCATTCATTCATGCATTCATTCATTCATTCATTTATTTATATTTTATTTATTATTTATTTATTTCAATTCCATAAAAAAAAACACCTTTCACTATTAATTTAATAATACAGTTATAAGCCATATTGAATTTATGGTGGGCTGTTAGAAATCGTCAATTTAACGATTTATTAATACATTTACTATCTACTCGCAATGTAAACTGTTTAATTGTACATTTGCTATCTAAATCTACGTTAAGCTTTTAACGGTGTTCAGTGAAGTTGACAGTATGATGAGATTTGTCAACAGTTCGCTGTATTTGTGTACTCAGATTAAGTCAAAGACGTGACGGATTGCGACCATGAATTCACATTCTTCCCCCAAGTGTGGCCGACCTGGAGAGTCATGTTTACCCAGTCACTGATAATTAGCCAAATATTTACTCAAAAGATTAGCATAGTCCACTAGCCGGACAGCGTGTGCACGTGTGAAGTACTTGACAAAAGAAAAGTCATATTTGTCCAGATAACACTTTCTTCACAACATTGTATAACAGTTCTATTTTATATTTATCTATTATATTCTATTTAAAATATAATTTGTTAGTATTGTAATATATTATATATGCCTGTTCTACATCCTTTATTGCGGTCCTCTAGCCATGCTTCAGAACAGATCTTTATTTCTCTCAAGACCACCATTCAGTGACATAAGAGGAATACAAAAATATTACAGAAAGAATGGCAGTGAAGACAGATATGTAACAATATGTAAAAAATGCATGATAAAAACACAATAAATACATAAGGTTATCAACAGGAAAATACTTTCTTAATGATATTAATAAACTGGCACAAATTCTCAGCGTGAAACCAGTAAAGATTATTTTACATATATCTGGTGTGCGGCGCACGGCATGCGGTTTGCGGTGATTTAAAAATACGTTATGAATTCATTACTACATCATACAGTAAAACTGTTATCGGCTTGCGGTTTGCGCTCGTTTTGTGTCATCGAACAAACAATTTTCAATACAATGTTCACATGTATCTGGTTTATAATGATCCAAAATATGTTTGCGGTGATACAAAATACCGCATACTGCACGCCATGTCGAATACACGTGAAAGGTATTTTAGGGACGGTATTTGGCATGTTTACCTGAGGTTTTAGAAGTTCTGTTTTTATAAAGTGTTCATAATTTCTCATCATACCTATTAAACAATAACCTTTTGATTCAATGCACATGTATTTATTTTATTTCTTCAAAATCTTTTTTATTATGTATATTCTTTATAAATATATTGTTTTTCATATTCCTCATATTGTTTATCGTGGTTCTCCTGAATATACAAATTTATAATCTATTAAACATCTTAGCTGTTAACATATTTTGATAGGCTTCATTTTATTTTCTACGTATGGAGTTTAACGACACCACAAAGCACATTGGTTTATTAATGAGCTATTGCATGTCAAATATTTGGTAATTTTGACACATAGTCACCAGAAGAAACCCGCTAAATCGTCCCATTAATACCTAAGAGTTTTTTATATGCACTTTCACATAGACTGAACATACCACGGGTTTTGATACACCAGTCTTGAGACACTAGTTGGAACAAGAAAATCCCCAGAAAATTAGTCCAATAAGTGGGTTCGAACCTACGACCCAAGCACCTCAGGCGAACGCTGTATCGACTGAGCGAGATCCCATCCTCTGTTACATGAAATACAGCGACTTTAACACGACGTACGGATATGTAGACTATGCTACGTAATCGCATGGAATAAACGTGTTTAGTAAAACACAGACGGTTGCTTATGTAGAATCTTATATAATTAACTTAATTTAAAGAGCATCGCTTAATTCGATACGTCAATGCACTGGGAAGTACAGCAACGTAAGCTGCGACATGAAACTGGAATGTGCCAATATTGTTTTGGTATAATCTTACATGATAAATGAGAACATAATTGAATCCGTCTCACAATGATGAGGCTTAACGTTATTGCTACCAGATGTTAGGAAATCAACACTGTAAATATGTTTATAGGCAGCCGTATGAAAAACGTCACATGGATATGTGCGCTGTTTATGTAAAACATTTTAGTGTACGTATGTGTCAATACGGATATTGAGCGTTTGTGGCACTGGTATGAGGTCGATACGTTTTGTGTAGTGAAGAAATAAATATCGACCCTGCTAAAATTTGAACAGTGATAGAATTTTATGTTTGGTAAATATCAAATTATGGGTTTTTTTAAATATATATTATATAACATTATATAAAATAGCTAAGCATTTGGAAGACACTGAACAGTGGTAATAATATTCAAGAAATGCCTGTAGAATATTATTGAAGACTTACTATTGCAATGAGTATATGGTAATGTAGTATTTATTCAATAATAATAACGATAATTATAATAATAATAATAATAACAATAATA
Source organism: Symmetromphalus regularis (assembly GCA_032355785.1). Taxonomy (NCBI): domain Eukaryota; kingdom Metazoa; phylum Mollusca; class Gastropoda; order Neomphalida; family Neomphalidae; genus Symmetromphalus; species Symmetromphalus regularis. Next base: position 10,450 of record JAULBS010099131.1, on the reverse strand, counting down.
ATAATAATAATAATAACAATAATAATAATAATAGCCAAACAAACAAAACAAGTATCTCAACACAAGATTCCATGGTTGGTTTTAACAAATCTGAAAGGCTGTTTTAACAATTAATAAATTGTCAACATACTCAGAATATTGTTATATTCAGATCATCTAGATTTACTGCAAATATGAACTGCAAATAGATCAAGGCGTTTTGAATGAACAGTTTTAAAGAAGCATTGTTAAAGCTAATATGGATCATTAGTTGATCTGCCTGTAGTTTCACCTTTGTGGTAAATATTAGCAAATTAATCAGTTCAACGCTTTCACCAAAATAGCATAATTAACTCATTTAAAAATGATAATATGTGTCTGCAGAACAGGTCTAACCTTGAAACAATACGAGTATGTGAGGTCAAGGACAGACTTGTGCTAATTTGTTTTACAATAACCAACGATAAGAGTATTTTGTAAGTGCGGGAGGTTTCTTCATTTATTTTTTATTAATATTTTTTTATGCTCAGTGCAATTAAAACTATGATTTGTTCTGACGTTTAAACTAGACTTCATTTTGAAAAAAAAAATATTTCATGACTCACATTACCTAAAACGATTATGTTGTACACACACTATAGGACATATTTAACGTTATACGTATCACGTTATGGATATGTTAGTTAAAAAATGTACGGTATTATTCGCACGCCTTTAAGGTAGTTTTAGGTACATAAGTACTTAATGAGCGTGCTTTGATTGTATATCATTATTTATATTAGCATTATTATCAAAAATATTTCCTTGATCATGAGACAACAAATGTATTTTTGTAGGATGATAGATGAGAATATACTTTTTATAAATATCAAGAAAAACAAACCTAGTTAACTTAATTATTAATTTAATGTAACCAATTAATTTATTCTTAGCATCATCATCATTATCATCACCATCATCATCATCACTATCATTATTATTATTATTAAATGCTGAAAGTTTTGAATTAAGACAGATTCTTTATGTAACTACGAAAATATTATTTTAACCAATTTAATTATTTGATTATTTAGAGTAATGTATTTCAAATGTTAAAAATCGAGTTGTGAACTTTTAGATTAGCGTAAAGTTTAATATTTAGTTATTTGATTAATTTCCATTTTCGATGTTTATATTAGCTATGCAATAGGATAATCAAATAGTGTACATTCACTATGTATTTAAAAGATAAACTATCTTTTTTCAATAGCCATTTCTACAAATTCGTGTCTTCGTGCATCAAAAGCATACAAGTTAAATGAGGAAAAACATTATTTTAATGTATAATATATAAACCACACTAAATAATAAAACATAATTTGAATATGTTTTTTTTTAAATTTATTATTATTATTATTAATTACTTTATTTATTTTTGCGTTAGTTGATCTTTATCAACGATTGAGTTATATATTCGAGTTAATCAAAAGATAATTTATTTAAACAAATATATCTTTTCTTGTTTTAGGCATCTTAATAAAATTAATCTACCTCAAGTTTAGACTTTTAAGCACACAATAAGATAACTTTTCAAGTTTAAGATTAACATGCTAAAAGTTGACATTAAATTTATGTAGTCTTTTTGTTGCATTTTTTAGTAATGCGTTTCGTCTTCTAAGAACTTTGGTTTATATTATCTCTTCAGATTGTTTTAAACTATTTTGAGTAAATTATTATTATTATTAGTTAGTTTTTTTTGAAAATGTTCATTTTGTAATACATTCACATAGAACGTAATTTTATGAAAAACAATTCAGTTATAAAATTATTTTTTGTCAAATAGAATATCTGTAATTTGACTCAGTTTCTATACATTTATTTTCCAAAAATCACACAATTTAGCTGTAATAAAATAGTTTTAAATAATCTAAAATTTAAAAAGTCGAAATCCTAAACATTATTTTCTTTATTCATTAAATAAAAATAGTAAATATTTAAAAACTTTAAGAAGATTTTCAGGAGCCTGGGTAATTAAAAGACGGGTTTTAATGTATTCATTTAAAGTGTTACCCAGGTTGAGAGTTTTAATGTTTTAAATAAGCAAAGGGTTATTCTCAGTTTCTTGATATTCTCTCGGGGTCGTTCCTAGCGGAGAATAGTAAATAATGTTTCACTCATTTTTCAGTCATATCCGTCTTCACTAAATATTTTTAAGTAAAGTGAAACGTGGCTCTTTATTATAACAGTCTGTAACAATGGTTACGTAAAGGATGATGGCATCATAGCTGAATGGCGTCATGCATCTTACGCATTATGACTTTTAATATTAAAAAACTAATTGTGCTCGAATTCACTGATTTTCTAGGGAAACATTATATATTTAGAGAGTAGTGTAATAAATAAAATACTTAAAGAGTTGCTGGATGATACAGTTTATTTTACAACTCGTATATTTTTAGTTGTATGTCACTGGCTTTTACTCGTGACGTATGATTGGAAATACACTTGTAATATAAATGGTATCACACGGGAACTCATTTAGTAAGCTGTATATAGGTGTTGAAATCGTATTTCAGGCAATCCAGTTCGTAGGCTACTTTAGAGACGACTGTTTCTTAGATTCTACATACAGCTTCCATAGAAATCATACTACCTCACTGAATGGTACCGTACTGCTCTTCCATCAAGATCGTTCTCTGTTAACTATGAAAATATTCTTCATATCACAACGTCACCCGTCTTTCAATTTTCTGCAACTCTATCCCTTGTTTAGACAGCTCGTCTTGTTAAAAATCTGTCCTCGTATCATCACACCATCGATAATTTATTTATTTTATTTTTTCCCCATTTTTACCCAATTAGGCTAATGATAGGTTCAATCGTCTTTCACAATCACGCCCAGTAAATATACATTACATTCGATTAAATTATCACCTTAGTGGTATCTGAAAGATTTTCCCAAACAAAATCAACAGAAGGCTGAATTGCGATGCGATAAAATGATTATATTTTCAACAGTTTATTTATGTTGTCATTCGTGAAAGAGATGCACGTGGGGAGAGCATACAAAGAATTTTGGCCACCCCTGATAAATGCGTTCCGCATCATTGTGAAATCGCGTTTTTATTATTTTCTATTATTTTCTAACTTCTAGAGAACGGTTCTGGTTTGTCTGTGAAAAACTGAAGAATATGTTTAAAGTAGACAGACAAAAAGAAATGCAAAACATAAACAAAAACTTTGAATGAGATAAAATTATTTTAATTAAAATTTAAAATGACAAGTATAACGAAATTTTTTTCTGTGTACTTTGTTAAAGAGATTCTGAATATACAGATGCAAGCAATAATTAGGGAAATCAGTTAGTTTGCCTATGAACTTTTCATTGACTGGTTAATTGAATGATTGTTTATTGTAAATATTGATTATTTTACACCTTTTGATTTATAATATATAATTCATAATTAAACCTGCTACCTTCATACTCTGGACAATGTGTGTACTATAGAGACGGGTTTTTAATTTTATATATATTAAAGTGAATAATTTAGGTTTTCTTTTAACTGAAATTATTTTGAATACTTGACGTATTAAAGTTGATTTGAATATATAAAATCAATTGTAGTTAGTTAATTTTGAAAATAGTTTATTTATAAATGAACGGCATCACTTTGTATAATAAACTGGTATAATATATATTATTGCATGTGATAAACTAGTATATGGAGTGATTCAAAAACAACTGAACACTTCATAAATGTATTACTCAAAAACTACGGTTCGGTTACATATAGACATATATTGTAAAACAATTTATAAAGGAACCATCACAATTTAATCTATAATGTTACAAATATTAAGTTTTCAATTACAGTGCATATAGTATGTTCATATAAAAACTAGATAATGAGTAATACATTTTTGAAAGTTCTCATTATCTTTTAATCTCCCATATAATTAGGTAAATCAAATAGTTTGAATACAAGACAAATTTTAATATAAAGAAGAAAACACAATCTTATTAAATTTGATTTCATTACAACAAATTCAAGTATATACATTTGTAAAATTAATTATACTTCTCTTATTCTTTATTTGTGGTCACTTAGTACAGTTTTATATTGAATGTTATAAAAACTTGCCTAAAGCACGAAATAAGCGTTTCGTTATAACTGGAACGAACCATTAGTTATACAGCGAGTGAGTGTGGATGTGTGAAGAGCGATTTAACATTTGGAGATCATCATATTCATTACGAACACTTGCAAAAGCACAAATATTATCACAGTTGCAAGTGACAACTCCACTCACTTCCGATACTAATTAGCAACGTCTCATTCAACCTTCTGCACTTAAAGTTCTTTTGCTTTACGCATTTTTCTATTTACTGCTTTTAGGCAAACAGCAAATTGCACCAACATTTATCGCAATATTTTAGCCAGGACATTCATTAAATAAAAATATTTAAAATAATTTAAAACGCAGTATTACCAACAAACCAATATTTATTTATGTTTTTGGTATAATCCATTACGATGTCAGTTTGCGCCCATCATAGGTTTGCTTGAATATACATTATTTGTAATTTGACGGAGGCAATGTTTTTATGTTTCAATCAAAGTTTTCGATTTGCTACAATACGCGACACTTACAATTTTTTTTAATTTAAATAACACTATTAGAAAACATAGAAATTATTTAAAGTTTAAAATGTAATATTTCTTAAGTTTTGGTTCATAGTTTCTCAATTTGAAGAAGAGAATGCCATTTTTAAAGCTAAAATACACATGAATAGTTGAATTATTAAAAATCGTTACAAACATAGGCGGATCCAGGACGTGTGGGAGGTCCAGACACCCATTTACTTCGAACATTACTCCCCACTTCTATTATAATTGGGTTTTAGCTAACTAGATTCCATTCAATAGTAAAAACTTTAAGATATCCCACCCCCCCCGCCACCTTACAAAATTCCTTACAAAATGTCTGCATTCGCCAATGACAAATATACATTAATTAAAGTACATGATTGTAATAACTGTCATGTAGTTTGTAAGAATTTGCTTTATTTAGCGATCGCATAAACATACATACAAACGTTTCATTTGTCTACGTTGTGTATAATATTTGCATACATACTCATTTTCAATGTGTTTAATGAAAATAGTAGAATAAACACATTTATATAAAAATTATTGATACATTTATTGTATCATTGTATTACACGAAAGCGTTTTTAATTCGTTATGAACAATATTAACTGAGTTGTCATAGTTTCATCATTATTTTGTAATCATAGCCAATAACAAATGCATGATAACAAAACATATAATTATTATACAATATAAAATGTTAAAATAAAATTAAAAAGGTAATTTCTGTAAAGACATTACTAGGGTTGTACTACGTGCTTTTATTTGTATATTGAACTGCTTAAATTTGTGGGTTTTTTTCTATTTTGTCTTTCTTTTCTAGTTTTATTTTGTTTAAGTAAACAGTGTTTGATGTTAGAATGAAACCATGTATAAAATTAATTAGCTGTTTATCGGTCTGTTGTTTTGATTTTCTTTGTGACGGTAAACCCAAAACAAAATGGAACATTTTGCGTGAGAACATTCTAGAAATAACATCCAGTGGATAAATTTTAATGCCAAATTTTGACGCAGTTTCCTAATATTTTGATATCTGATATTTGGAGACCAGATTCTACAAGGAGTACATTAATTCTCGCATCACTTGATGGTCTCTCGCCAGACTTTCTTGCCGCTTGTTGTGAAATCGAAATGGTCGGGGTCTTAAAGGCTACATTTACACCTACCAGACTGGCCAAAACAAAAATAATTAAACTTGAAGTGAAAACAAGTTCCCGTGAGACTGAGACCATTTGTGAACAGGTTCCCACAGGTGGTCTCTCACAACACATCCAAGTTCCTGCAGGTTTCTTCTAATAAATGCACTCTTAAAAGCATTTAAATTAACACTTTCTATAATACGTATTTAAAAAATGAACAGTTTTAAAATACAAGAATACTTGTTTATGCAACTAATAATACAATTTAAATTTTAATGCATTGAATTTTACTTTTTAAATATTTCAAATGTTAAAATGGTTTTAGAACCTGAAGAGGTTACTTTTGTGTGGATATGAAATTAACTTCCAGTTATTTAATTAATAATTTAATAATTGTAAATATGCATATAATTCAACGTACTCACGGTTAATACAATATTACATACAAATCTCTGGAATTTATAATACGTTATAATAATATTTTATATAATACGTTTCAAATGATGGTATTAATATTACTAAAATAAAGCTAAAGGCTTCTGTGCAATACTTACTGATAGTTTACTTAATTCTTATCTAAATAAAATATATATTTAAAAGGGCGTATTTAACAGTCCTATCAATAAGAATAATATAAATAAGTTTTTAAATGTTAAAATAACGAGTATAAACGATGATTTTTGTGTATTATTAAAACTTTTAACTATTAATGTATTAATGATATGTTTATTAATAACAAAATAATGTTAATGTTTTGCTTTCGTGATATATATGTTTTTAGCATCGTAACAGTATTTGTTAAGAATATACAATTTCAACTTATTATTAATAACTTTTTTCACATTCATTTATTATCTTATATATTAGATTTTCATTCAAATTGTTTTAAGAAAGAAATATTACTGGTTGTGCAAACGTGTCAAAGTTTTACTGAAAAGATAAGTGTTATTTATTAATACAAAATGAAGTCAGGTACCTTAAGATTAAATTTCAGAAATTTGTATGTAACATTATATTAAACGTGAGGACGTTATTACATTAATTTGAAATTTATAAACTTAATCGATGTCATATTTGGTTCAGAAAATTAATATTAATAAAATTTAGAATGAAAAATCAAAATAAATCTGAATTTATCAGAAACAATTCTGTATATTTAATGTAATATTTTTATCATATTAAATTATATTAAAATAACTATTTATGTTATTTCTTACCTTCTTCTGGTGTGTTTGGTTTATATGGAAAGTTGAATTCGTCAACAGTGGGTCTGGCACCTGAAAATCTTGAAGTGCCTATGCTTTGGGGTGCTGCCGCCTGACTTAAGTCAAAACGCCATGGACAAAAGGTCGACGTTGGCTGTTGCTGCTGGTCACGCAGAAACGACGTCGTCGATGGATCTGGACCCATAGGGTTTGTGTTTAGTCCTGGAAAGTACATTCCCGTTAAACCCGATGGCGCCATTGAAGAATGGTCCATAATGTCCGGACTAGAATTTTGTCTACATGAGTTTAAACCCAAAATTTCCTGAATCGCAAAGGATGGTCTTTGTTGACTATACATCTGCCCGAACGGACCACCGGACGAATAATGGTTTTGAAATTGTGACATCTGTGATGTCGACGTGGTAAGAAGTCCGTTCATCATCTTGAACAATTAGTTTAAATCTTCTCAAGAAATAAAATAAAATCCAGTGTAAATAAAATTCAGTAGAAATAAAATTTCATTCAGTTTGTCCTAAGAAAATGTAATGCATCATCTTTTGATGTAGCTCTTCATACACGTATAGATATAACGAATGAGAACATCCTCAGAACGTCTACAATGAAGTGCTATTTAAAAAAGTCCCATTTGATCTGGTGGAGATAATAAGCAAACCGTTTTTCCGTTACGAAGTTAAACCTTGTGATTAGCAATAAAGTATTGACAGTGTGTCGAGCGGTGATACAAACGACGATTATTAGTTACTAATCTGCCAACACGTTGATTCCAAGACGCGTCCACTTTCTGGATGATTGCTCCTGACGTAACATCTCTTTCCTCCGACGATCATCTTCTTCCATTGAGAAACGCCTCGATACTTGTGCTTCTTGCACGCGCCTCAAATACACATGTCACGGGGGTAATTGGCCATTGTAACCCCCTTTAGCCCCCACCCACCTGTGGTAAGCGAAGAAGATAGATTCTATTTACCAATCATATCGTAGATGACAGGTCGCGTTGTAGCTGTCAGAAATCTCCACTATCTCACTGCAGGCTTTCGGCTCCGTGCAATCCAGAAGGGAGGGATTAAAGGTTCCTCGCACGTGCTCGGATCTCAAATTTTACCGCTAATCCCCAGGCTCTTCCTTTTTAATGACGTAGCTCGAAATATATGCCAGATTTACTTTATTCAATACAAAATATTCCTTGTTTGCCTTGGAAATGAAATAAGTCAATTACTTATTGACATAGAAAAGATAAATAGCACGGGCACAGTTGGAGGGTTTGTTTTGATACTACATTAATTGACTCTCAAGAAACTTAGGTGATTCTGTTGATAAAAGAAGTACAGAGTTGAAAGCAATTTGTGAGTCAACGTACAACCTCCCCAGGGCTACTAATGCTAAAGGATGCTTTGCGAAAATCAACGAGAGCTTTTGAACACGATCTCTTCTGCTTTGCAACGTTTGTAAAACGTGTGAAAAACCCTTGTTAATTTGGATCTTGCTTAACGGGTAATAGCTGACAAGTCATTAAGGATGTCAGTAGGGGTTGGTGGCCAGTGATCTAAACTTTTCTATCACAGAGAAATACATAATTTCTTCGTCGCATGCTTTTATATACATAAAAGACTATATCATTTTATTTAAAACAAAATCTTTGCCCCAAAACTATCCACTTTTATAAAAACAACACAAATTTTTTAAAGATTATAATGATAAAACTCGACGTTTCGTCTATATACTACAGACTTTTTCAAAAGTGTATATCATTTTGTAAAGTTCTGTGAACTTTTGTAATAATTTCTAACATACCTTTCAGCTTTATAAAAAATATAAGAATGTTGTTTTTTTAAGAGGAATTATTTTATTATGTTGTAATTTAATAAAGGATTTTAGTTAATGAATAATTACATTATATTGACATTATAACCAAAAGTTTTAAATCTTTCAGATTCAAAAAAAAAGAAAAAAAAGGTTGTTAATTAAAGAGGTATTATGTTGTCATTTAATGAAGGATTTTAATTAATAAATAATTACACAAAATGTTATTGACATTATAACCAAAAGTTTTAAAACTTTTGAATAAAAAAGTCTTTGTCGTAAAACTATCCACTTCTATAAAAACAACACAAAAAATTAAAAGATTGTTTTGATAAAACTCGACGTTTCGTCTATATATTACCGACTTTTTCAAGAGCATTCACACGCTCTCATGTTCAAAAACTTTTGAACATAAAGTACGTCCATATTGCTGGTAGAGATTATAACTTTAAAACATGATCATTTTGAAATAACAAATTAACTTGCAATGCATTTCTAGTGCATATTTTACTGCATTTATTTATTTATTTATCGTCTTAATGAAGGTTCAAGCTATAAGTTAAAAATTGCGAAAAGTTTGAAATAAATACTTATAGTTTAGGAAAACATATACTTGTTCTGATACAAATAAATATTTATATTATAGGAAAAAAAACGACTTTGACATAAAAATAAATATTATATTTTAGGAAAATATAGATTTGTTCTGACGTATTTCAGCAAATCAAAATCAATTTAGAATTTTTTTAATCAACATAATTAAATGAAAATGGCATATCGGGAAGAGATTTTCGAAAATAACAAATGCAAATTTGTAATATTAGTTTGTACTGAACTGAAAACAGTAATAAATTTATTTACGAATACAGCTACAGATCTCACGCATGTACCAGATTTCAACCCATAGAAGAATAAAAGAATTACTCGATCTCTTTTCAGTTTAATTTTCTAAACTATATTTGTATAACTTAATGTTCAGTATAATTTCGCTATAATATATGACTGCATTTGTTAAATTGGAGTCATAATTTCTAGAGACTGGTTGTTTAATAATTTTAATATGATGCTTTCAGTAGTTCTTACAATCATTAACAAGTTTGATTTAAGTTTCATGATTAATTGTGAATCAATCCTTTAGTGCATTTAACAATGGAGGATTCGTCCTTAAGGACCATTAACATAATCGACCCTTTCAATTCCTTTCTCCCATCAACACACACACACACACACACGACCCACCCGTTCGAATGAATCCTGAGTTATCAATATAACTGTCTTCAATTTTGAATTATTCTGGTCATGTTACGTGCGTTAGATGTCGTACTCATATTTGTTTTTGACACAGTACTGTTATCTTTAAAAAGGAAAGGATTGGTTGTTTAACGACATACCAGCCTTACTGTTTAACGGCACACCAGCACGTTGTTTATTCAGTGGCTATAAACATATGGTGTTTTGCGACTCATGGTCTTTAGAGAAAACTTGCTACTTTTGTTCTTTTTTTTAATTTTACTTTTGATTCTGTTTTTTTTTTATTAATTATTTTACTATTGATTCTCTTCACCATTCCCCACAATGTTTAAATTACATTGTTAATTATTAATATATATATATATATATATATATATATATATATGTATGTATGTATGTATGTATGTATGTATGTATGTGGTAT
>JAULBS010099120.1:0-16343 GCA_032355785.1 Symmetromphalus regularis | reverse complement strand
CCCCCCCCCCCCCCCCCCCCCCCCACAGCTCATGGTTTGTTTGTAAAACCAATACTTAGTTATCAGTATGGGCAGCTATAGTATTTCATAAACGTATGAAGTCTGTGCATTCATTCAGAAATCATTCTGTATATCAGCCCCAGTAGCACAGAGGTTAAGCTGTAGGACTCTTGACTGGTAGATACTGGGATCAAATCTCAGTTGAGTCAAGGGATTTTTAATCTCGATGTCGTTTCCAAACCAGTATGAATAGGTGTAATAACAGGTGTAATAACACTTGCACCAATCAGTGGTCCACAACTGGTTTATCAAAGGCAGTGGTATGTGCTTTTCTGTCTGTGGGAAAGCACATGTAAAAGATTTCTTGATGCTAATTGGATCATATGCTACCTGCAACGTTGGTGATCAAGTAATGGGAGCAAAATATCAAAACAGACTGAATCATACTGGACTCAAAATTTTAGTTTTTCTTCTTACTTTTTATAAATAAATTCCATCACATTTAAAAATATAATATGTTTCATAAACTGCTCATCTCCAGAAACTCCAGTGCTTATAGCTAACAAGAAAAAAAAAAAATTCTTTATCTTGCGACGACTGCAATTTAATTCAAATAATAACAAAGTAAATACCCAATAATTATAAAAATGCCATTACAGATCAATTTTGTGGTAGCATTTTGCGATGGCCCTGCTGATTGCTGTTACAAATTTCGAGGGCTGCTTTTTATCATATGGTTGGATAAACTTGTTTTCATGCTTATATGTAATTAAGGTTTAAGCATGCTGTCCTGGGCACACAATTCAGTTTCCTGATTGATTTTATTATTTCAGAGTCAGTTAAGTGCTGGTAGGTGTTTGTTTGCATTCATTCCTCCAACAAATTTTGTTGTTTAACTTTGCTATGACTTTGAAGGGGTCCCATTTCTCAACGAAATCACTGATTTCAGCGAAAACCTCATTTCCACCTTCAAACAAATACAGTCCGCGAAAAAAAAGAAGGTATAAAAACAAATTTGAACTCGTACGAAAACTGATGTAAACACTCAAGCAGATAACTGAAACAGAGGAGATTTGGCTGATATTTTATGAGATTTCATCTGCGAGACTAGTTTGTTCCCTGAACCCACCCACCCCTCCTAGTTTTTCAGGGATTTTTCATTTTTCTCACTGGGACCCCTGCTTTGTTAGTGGAGCTTATAATTCAGATACTGATTGGTTAACCATCTGTCCAAAGTTAATACTAACACACAATGTCATTTCATTTGTCAGATTTCTTTGTATTCTTCTGATTGATGTTTGTTGTTCATGTTTAAAAAAAACTCAATAAGGTGTTGTTCACAGTTTATCAATATTTTTCCTATTTGTAGAAACTCTGTTCCTTGGTAATATGATAAATCCACAATAATTGTTTCACTATTAAAATGAGGTGTGCGATTTTTCATTCTCCCCATAAAAAAAACTACATGCACGTTAGTACTCATTAGTGATTGCGGACCTAAAAAATGAAGCACTGTATTTGTACCAACTCTGCACTGGGGGGTGGAGAGGGGTGTAGGGGGTGGAAGGAGAGGTCATACACAGCATACACATTTATATTAAGTATTAAAATGTAAATTGAAATGCCTCCCAAGTTATTTATTTAAAAAATATATTTTTAGGAAAGGGGTCTGAAAATCTGTATGCTTTTTACAAATAGGAAAATGCAGAGAACTGTGAACAACTTCTAATGAACCTGACCTTAAGGTCACCGTCATTTGGAGTTCAAGTCTTTTTTAAAGTTACTCTTACTGTTTAAAAATATTAAATTATTTTATATGTTGCTTTTGTACTTTTTATGCAGTGGAATAAAAAAGAAATTCCAGGTTTATTTTTTTCTTATAAATTATTAAATAAAGTATGCTTTCTGCTAAAATTGCCATGGACACTATTTCTCCACTGCATTTATTTTGCTGTTGACATTTTCTTAATTGTACGTGTTGTGTATATCTGTTAAATTAAACATTTAGATTAATTTGATTGGGAATCTGATTTTTCCTGTGATTTCCATTTATGGGAAGATTACTGGAATTAGATTCTTGGAGTCCCTTTAAGAAACAATACATGTGAACCATGTGTGACTGCTGTATCTCATACCTGTGAACATTGTGTGACTGCTTTATCTCACATACATACTTGTTTTATTCCAGAAAAAGAAAAGTGTAATGACGTGCATGCCGAGATAGCTAGTGTGACTCGCAAACTATTTCTAGTCGAGGAGCAGACAGTCGAGAAGAAAAAGCAGATTGTCCAACATGAGAAAGGTAATATATATTTGTCAGCATTTTAGGGATGCAGGTGGTGTTTTAGTGCCTAGTCAGTATTCACCAGGTAACGTATATTCCCTACTTGATGACCCTGGAGGCATTACATTTTGTGAATTTGGAGTTTATTGAGTTCATAATAGTTTAAAATCATGTTTTTACTGTTAAATATTTTGTTCCTTGTGAAATAATTTGATAATAAATGGCAATTCATTTAATATCCTCTATATATGTTCTTTGTGGCCTTTCTAGGATGATGTATTTAATTACATTTTTACCTCTTATTTCTGTTCTTAATGACATCACTGACCGTATTTTTACCATGGACCAACATAAAAATACATGTACATTCTGAACCCCCAATGTAATTTCAACTGGAAACCCCATTATGTAAAAATTTAGTATTTTTTCTTCAGAAATTTCCAAACTGATTCATCAACATAGTGAGTTGAAGTGTGATATTGAATACAGGAAAGAAGAACTTGAACAAGAAATAAAGTTTGTTGTATTTTTTAAATGATGTGCTTATAAGGTCACTATGACCTTATTTCATGTGTCACATAATTAAGTTGATTGATTAATGTTAAATTTGTCCCTTTCTGACTTAATAATTATATTAATTAATTATTTCATCTATATATAATAATATAGAAAATTAAATGATTTTACCAAAACAAAATCATTCTAGTTTAGTGTTTTTGTTATTAAGGAACATTTTGTCTTGGGCTGAAAATAGTCTTTTAATTGATGTGACATCACAGTTTATGTACTCGATCAAAAAAATAAATATGCATGTAATCAGTAGTAATTTATTTCATAAACCAGACAACATTCATGGCAGAAATTCTGGAATTAAATAACCACACAATTTAGTAGGAGGTGTGTGCGTGCAGTAATATCACAAGTTGTGAACATTGTTTGCAGCCAATAGGCCATTATTGTGACCATTCCATGAAACAAAAATATTTCAAAATTGGTTGAGTATATTTTAGATCACAGAAGAAAACATTTTCTTATTTAATGTGGCTTCTTTTTAATCAGCATAAAACCAAATAATATATATGTAAATTGTAATGTGAGAATATGGTGATAATATTATGATGAATTGTTTTTAAATATGTTTATACCATATACTAAGTCTTGGTCTATTGTCAGACAGCATGAACTCTATGACAAGAAAATGGAAGGTCACAAACAGTTGGTTTGTGATTTTGAGAGAACACTACCGCTTCAACAGAGACTGATTCAAGTGGAGAAATGTTTGTCAGATCTCCGCAGTAAAAGTTAGAAATTTTATATTCTTTTTGTTTACCATAATATTCATAATTATTCCATTTAGTATCGTATTTTGTATACTTGGCCACTAATTTGTGTATGTATATATGTGTGTATCAGACCTGCCAACTCTCCCACATTCCATGGGAGTTTCCTGATTTGTCAGTGCCCCTTTTCTCCCGGTCAAGAGAAATTTTCTCCCAGAAAAGCACAATTTTGTATAAAAGAAATAAAAAATAAAAATAAAACACCACCTCATCATATATTGCGTGTATTAGCTGACAAATATGGAAGGTGTTTGGCTTATATAAAGTTAATACTTCAAAAGCAAAATGTATGGAAACTGGTCACTGTTGAGCATCGGTCATTCCATGCATAATAATCATTATAATGCTCTGCATAATTTTCAAACCAATTACAGTAGCATCCACAAAGTTATTACCAGTACATATTTGTTTATTTTTTTCATTTTAAATGTAATTCAGCAATGCAAACATTTTAATTGTGTCAGTATCGATAAAAAATAAATAATAATAGCGGCATTGTCACATGGTGAGAAGGTTGCACACTACCATATAATTTTTATTTATTTTTAATGCATTTCATTGTTATTTCTATGTTATAACATATGTTATGCAACTTCTCATAATATCAGAAGAGGCATAGAAATAACATTTTTTTAAAGTATAATTAGTTGGTAATATTCAGCTACAAAATATTTATATGTTGACCATTGATATTTTTAGCTATGCAACTTTAAACCTATATGTGTGGTGTCACTTTTTGTGCACACAAACAAATCATGCACAATGGTTCCAGTTTTACACTTATTGTAACAATAATGGTACAATAATAATTTAATAAATTTCTCTTAAAATTATCTTTTCAGAAAATAAAAAAATGATATATATCAGTATGAACTTTGATTATGAAATAAAACAATATTTAATTGCAGTTATTTTTATATTATTAGTTGCTGTACATGCCATATTGTATTGGGTATAAAATTTCTATTTCAAATGTTGACTCTTCATAATTCACAATGGACTCTCAAATTCTTCATATTTTTGGATGAACATAAATGAACCATTCATTCCTAAAAGTGAATATATATGTAATAGATATGCAATATTTGTGTTTAAAATTGTTATACATAATATATTTTGATATATAAATCTCCTGTTTTTTTGTCAAATCTCCAGTTTTTGGGCGTCAGTCTCCTTTTATGCCAGCGTTCAAGGTTGACAGGTCTGATATAGTGTCTTATACACATTTAAAATTATCCCTTTCATAGGACTGTATGGTATCTAATACACATTTCAAATTATGTCCTTCATAGCCATAGGACTATATAGTGTCAGATACACATTTCAAATTACTCCTTTATAGGACTGTATGGTGTCTGATACACATTTTAAATTACTCCTTCATAGGACTATATAGTTTCTAATGCACATTTCAAGATTTATGGGCAGACCCCACTTTAATCTCTGGTTAAAAAAATATATATATATTTTTTAAAGTGCTTAAAAACAGAATTCTGTCACTTTATAAAAAGTCATGAAAATCTTAAATAAATTGTGTTTCTCAACTAATAATGTTACTTCCAATTATTTGCATTACTTTTGTAACCAACTACAAGTTGATAAGCTTTTGCTAATTATTGTACTTTTCAGTGAGACTTATTCACTATGTATTATGTTTTATCGAAGTTGTAATCTAGTTTAAAAATAAAATGCCACAGTTGTTTGAATCTATTTTATGCCAGACTCTTTTTATTTTATTTTTTATATTAAAAAATTTTAATCAAGATTTTCCAAAAAATTCTTTTAGTAGTAAGTATAGCTACTATTAGTGCTAAAATGAACAGATGATGTTTCAATTCATCCTTAATTTAATATTAAATAATTTAAACCTCCCCACCGCCCCCCAAAACTATGGTCATATAATATTTTGAGTCAGAAAGATAAAGCTATATATAGCTGGATTGGTTAATAGTTACCATACAACATTTTGTTTTTATATATAGTTATCTGATATTTATTTGTAGTTTTTGCTTACAGATATACGACAGCTTCAGTGTATTCTTTTGAAGGTAGCACTGATTCTAGGTGTCGAGGTCCATGTTAATGTCGCCTTTGATGAAATTCTTGAACCACCAGAGGACCAGTCCACCTGTAAGTAAAATGTTTTGTCTTCTTGGTGTAATAAGTAATTTAATAATGTAGGATCAGTTGAGCTGCAAGTAAAACTTTTTGTCTTCTTGGTGTAATACATTATTTAATAATGTAGGATCAGTTGAGTTGCAAGTAAAATCATTTCGTCTTCTTGGTGTAATACATTATTTAATAATGTAGGATCAGTTGAGCTGCAAGTAAAACATTTTGTCTTCTCGATATAATAAAATATTTAATATAAGAGAACAAAACATCCTGTTAAAAATAAATATTTTCTCTTGGTTAAAAAAATATTTAATGTTAAACACAACAATTTTAAAGAATAATTTTCTTAAAGCATTGACTCTTTTATTAGTAGAATAATTAGATTGCCAGATGGCAAGAGCATGGCTATAAACATCAATGGTTTGAGTTATTATAGTTAACTCTATGCTCATATTTGCCTGTCTAGTCAAAGCATATCTCTCCTGTGTTAAAATAGCAACACGTGGGATAATTTCAGATAACTGCTTCTGTTGTGGTGTTATTTTTCTGGCAGCAGTAACTTCAGCATTTTGTATATTCATACATGTAGGTCTTCTTTGATATTTTGCATTCCTGGTTTGTGCTCTACAAAAACATTCCAGTCTGAACTATTTCAATTCTAATGGAAAACAAACCTGATCT
The DNA here is from genome assembly GCA_032355785.1 of Symmetromphalus regularis. Classification (NCBI taxonomy): domain Eukaryota; kingdom Metazoa; phylum Mollusca; class Gastropoda; order Neomphalida; family Neomphalidae; genus Symmetromphalus; species Symmetromphalus regularis. The sequence continues at coordinate 9,923 of JAULBS010099120.1, read as the reverse complement.
TAGGATGGCTCCTCTACACAAAATATTGTTGGATATTGACCTTTACATGTACAAATATTGATATTTACATGCTTCTTTATTTTTGTGGGATAAAACCCAACATCGAGCTATTGTCAACAAAACATGAATCAAATTTTTTTTAACGATTTAAAAACAAAATAAAAACAGGAAATTTAAGAAAAGAAATGTGATATATGTATGTATATTAATAGGATTACATTAATGCATGTTAGCATTTAATTTTATTTTAACGTTTGCTTTTTTTCAATTAGTTTTGTTATTAAACTTGGTCTGGGATATACATAGACAATCAGCAGATATCATTTGAAACCATGCCATTTAATAGCAGAGGAACTGATTAAACAGTAAAAAAAACAACCAACATACCTTTCCTTTCATGTCCATTTTGAAAACTACTTTAATTTGATGGATTTTGTTATTAAACCTTTATCACTTTATTTTCTCATTATAGAGAATACAAATCCTCTCTGTTTTTCAGCTATGGGGTGGCGATGTTTGGTGACACCAAGGGACCACCCTGTGTCAGAATTCCAGTATGATGTTTTAATCTGCTGTGATGGAAAAAGAAATACCATTCCTGGTAAGGATATTAAGAGAGCTACAAGTCCCAAATGAATAATTTCCATTTATTACAAGCTTTGGTTAACATTTCCTATGGTATTTAACACCAGTATAACATACATCAAAATAAATTATAGGGACAAACTGATTTATAATACTTATTGACTGCTTAGCCATTTCCCTATTTCTGCCACTGGTCCACAACTTATACATAAAAGGTTATGGTATATGTGTTGCGGTGTATCTAAGAATGAAAAATAGCTTTGAGTAACCCATTAGCTGATTGAAAACTAATAGCTGGTGATTAATCAATGCTGCCTGGAGTGTCATTAAAGCATTCCTGTCCTTGTTGTCCTTAAAATATACTTTTCAAAATAAGTAGTGATATTCAAAAACAATACAAGATAACAAGACCAGTAATATTTATAGTAAAAGTAACTATAGTAGCAAAGTTAAAGCAGTGAGAGCCTCATGATTGAAATAGTTATGCCAGGACACAGAGGTTTGTCTAAACCAGACCCAGATGGGCAGCAAGGGCAAACGTTTATGGGTTCTGTCCCATTCCTGTAGTGTGGCATCTAAATCTCCAATTTTCTTGAATGCTATATGTTTTACTGCTAAACATATGTTTCATTTCATACTTATTTGTATTTGAATTCAAATAACCCCTTTCTTATTTTGAAAAGTATATTTTGAAAATCTTTCCTGGAATGATATACTAGTAATTAAAACAACAACAAAAAGCCCATTTATTGAGAACATATTTAAGTATATTTTAATAAATATCTTTATATGTTATTTTTCAATATGGGTATCCCATTCACTGATTTTAAATTTGTTACTCACTAATGAATTTTATCTAACTGAGACTTGCAGTTCTCCTTTAGATGATCAAGAAGGGAGGAAGATGGTTTTTTTTTAAAGTAACAAATGTGTGACCCCAGTAACCAATGTTTATTTATTGTGGGGGTTGAGATGGAGGTGGTACTTAAGTATTAAATAAATAAATAAGTGTTATTTTTCTTTATTATTAGGGTTTCCGCGTAAGGAATTTCGAGGGAAGATTGCAATTGGGATAACGGCTAATTTTATTAACCGGAACACCAACACTGAAGCCTCTGTAGAAGAAATCAGTGGTGTTGCATTCATATTCAACCAGAAGTTCTTTCTTGACCTACGAGATAAAACTGGCATAGATTTAGAAAACATTGTGTATTACAAGGATGAAACACACTATTTCGTAATGACAGCCAAAAAGAACAGCTTGCTTGATAAAGGAGTTTTAAAAGAGGTAAAGTAGTGTTTAGTAGATTTTTTTTCCCCTTTTATTAAATTATTTTCTTTTACTGACTTTGTATGGCATGTAGGTGAAAGGTTACATATAGATTTAGGTGAGACTTTGTTTTTAATTATGTCATTCTATGAACATAAATAATGCACCCTATTAAATACCCAGGATCCACCCCTGAAGGTAGAGATTTATTTTAAAATGATGATGTATGTTTTTTAAAAATAGTATCAAACATATAAAACGAACTGAGTTACCAATAAAGTCAACCCTACTCACAAAGCATTATGCATCATTAATGTCTTAGAATATCACTTTTACAAAGAGCAGTGTCCACCCAAGTAGCAAAGACTCGTAGGATTTATCCCCTTCATTGGACCACTTCTGACATTTACTGCAAAACATTGTCCTTAATTTATTCTTTGTTTTTTATTATGTAGGATTACAGTGATTTTGTCACTTTGTCACATCAAACTAACAATTGTTTATTATTGTGTAAGATTACGATGATATTTTCACTGTTACATCAAATTAACAATTGTTTATTATTGTGTAAGATTATGGTGATATTTTCACTGTTACATCAAACTAACAATTGTTTATTATTGTGTAGGATTACGGTGATATTTTCACTGTTACATCAAACTAACAATTGTTTATTATTATGTAGGATTACTGCGATTTTGCCACTCCATTATATCAAACTAACAGTTATTTATTATTGTGTAGGATTACGGTGATATTGCCACTTAGTTACATCAAACTAACAATTGTTTATTGTGTAGGATTACAGTCATATTGCCACTTAGTTACAATAAACTAATAATTGTTTATTATTGTGTAGGATTATGGTGATATTGCAACTCTGTTATCTCAAAGTAATGTCAACCAAGAGGCTCTACTTGAGTATGCAAGAGAAGCTGCTGATTTCTCCACCAATCACAAGCTGCCTGCACTTGATTATGCTGTCAACCATTTTGGACAGGCTGACGTTGCCATGTTTGATTTTACATCTATGTTTGCTGCTGAAAATGCCAGTCGAGTTATAAAGCGACATAATCACAAATTACTTCTTGGTATTTGTGGTGATAGTTTGCTTGAGGTGAGACCTACAAAAAGAGATAATTATGTGTTTCTAGCCACATAACACTAACTAAAAAAAAGATGCTGACCCTGATAAATAGAAATTATACATACATACTGTAAATAAACAACGTATTTACCACAATTCCCCTTATAAAGAGAAATTATATGTTTGCTGTAAATCAACAAATATTGATATTTACCACACATTCCTGATAAATAGAAATTGTACATATACTGTAAATCAACAACATATTTACCACACATTCCTGATAAATAGTAATTGTATATATACTGTAAATCAACAACATATTTACCACACATCCCCTTATAAATAGAAATTGTATATATACTATAAATCAACAACATATTTATATGTATCACACATCCCCTTATAAATAGAAATTGTACATATACTATAAATCAACAACATATTTATATGTATCACACATCCCCTTATAAATAGAAATTGTACATATACAGTGAAACCCCATTTAACGACAACCCCGATACTAAGACCACGCCACTATAAAGACTGATATTTTAAAGACCTGAATTTCTCTTATTACTTTTAAAGTAAAACTACCCCAAAATTAAAACCACCCCACTATTCTGGATTACGACCAGTAAAATCAGTCCTAACGGTTGTTTTCAATGTATTTTGACCCCACTAAAGCGACCAAATTAAAATAGCAAGACTCTTGTATTTTCCTTTCACACATGAAATCTCTGTAATGGTCAAAATATCTGCTTTGTTCTGATCCAGAATTAACAGTTGGCATATAGATACAATAAACCTCTTAGTATTGTCTGTAGAAAAGTATTAAAATAAGTTGATTGCAGGTACGAATTTGAAATGATTTTAAAAATTACATGCAGTACTTTCAGTTTCTGGAAAATAATGGCAGTTGCTTAATATTGATAATGCTGTGTAATTCTCTGATTCGCTCTATCTTATAATTGTTGCTAGTCCAGTACACTTTGGTATTACGGTAATAGGTACATTGTAAGCAAAACACATTGCGATGCCAAGACAGATCTTACTCTGAAGTTGGTTCAACAGACTTGACACTCGTATATTCTCAGTGGGCCAAATAAACTGGCAGACTAATTCAATAGATAACAAAATAGGTGTTCCAAACCGCTATAGACTTAATTGTCTTTTTCATAGTGCTTATTTAGAGTGTTGTATTGGTGCACGAATCATGTGTATTAAAATGAAGATTACTTGCTTTGTTATATTTGAACATGATTGGGAGAAAAGCCTAACCCGGTACTAAGACTACCCCATTTTTAAGATCAATTTTAATAAGTCCCACTGGTGGTCGTAATAGTGGAGTTTCACTGTACTATAAATCAGCAACATATTTATATGTATCTCACATCCCCTTATAAATAGAACTTGTACGTATACTGTAAATCATGTGCTTCATGTATTCTGGGAGTTCATCACATCTGATTACCTAATTGCATGCACTGTTAGAATTGTGATTAAACAAAATTGACAACCAACACTACTAAAGTTAAACCATGGTATTTTTTGTACAGGTTGAATAACTTCAGTTTAAATTAACATAGAAAAAAAGGTAAACATTTTCGGAAATTAGATTTGAAAAAGAACTTTTAATTTAAATAAAATGTTTTTGAAAATTAAAGAAAATAAATAGGAGCAAAAACATCCAGCGTTTTTAGTTTAGTATTCTTTACGTAAACTACACTTAGTAATTACAGGTACATGTGATATGTTAATATTTTTATTGCAGCCATTTTGGCCCACTGGTTCTGGAGTTGCTCGTGGGTTTCTGGGAGTGTTTGATGCAGTGTGGATGATCAAACGGTGGGCTTCAAACATCACAACACCATGGCATTTAATAGCTGAACGTGAGAGCATTCTGCAACTGCTGTCCCAGACAACGCCAGAAAACCTACACAAAAACCACAGTCAGTACAGCCTTGATCCAAACACCAGGTCAGTTGGATCCTCAAATAACACTAAATTAAAGGAAATGTTTTGGTTTTTATTATATCATACACAGTACAGTTGTTTTGGGTGTTTGGAGTAGTGTCTGAAATAATGTAGAAGTCTTCCTTCAGTCTCCTAAAGTGTATTTACAAGGTATTAGTTAAAAATATATAAAAATTTAAACAAAAATATCTTTGTAGTTAAAAACATGTTTTCCAATTACAAAAGTAAGAAACGGAACTTCTTTTTGTAAGAATATAGTCGTACTACATAACGTCAGATCAGAACAAGCATTGTCCGAAACTGGCCGTAATGGCCGTATAATAGCAGCTCTTTCCATGGAATAAGTTAATTGTTATTACGTCTTTGTTTGTGAGAAATTGCATTTCTATGAGTGGAAACATTATTATATTTGTATTACAGATCATACTGAAAAAAGAAAATGATCCAAATTAAACCAGAAATGTGTAAAAGCTAACTTTAAAAACTGTTGTCTAAATGAAGTTATGCAACCGTGTCCATTGGTCTTACAACTGCTGCAAGAACACCAGTCTTCCTTCCAATTTATTATAAAATATCCACCAGATGATGATGAAATCTTAACGTCCACTCCACTATCACTGCCTAAATGTTCAGGCTCAAAAATAAATGGTTGGAAAGCTATCTAATAATGCAAACAAAACTATAAACAACACTGAAATGAATCTTTCTGATACACGCGATAATACTGTTTTCACTTTGTTATTGTTCAGATCCTATGTCACAAACTGCATCGCGCAACTTTCTCATGCATCAGTCTTATTCATGCGTGTGAGAAAGAATCCGTGTTTGTAATGTTCATTAAACCTAAATCCATGTACATATTAAACATTTTATTGCACCATTCTTATTCCTGTTAAACATTAATCCATTTTATATGCTGTTCTGTATGCTTCAGCATTCCTTTAACTTTATCTGTGACATAAGTCTTGCTGACTGAGTATGTAGATGGTTCTCTAGATGTTCAAACAAAGAATCTCCTAATCTCATATTTAATTATGCACTGAATGTCTAATGTATACTATATAAAGTGTGTCTTGTGTGCTTATTTTAGAATTGAAAGGATGAGTTGGAAGGATGTAGAGAGGGTCGAAAAGCAATTTACTGAATTTAAAAGAGATTAAAATTATTTTTGTTTCTGACATATCTACATTGAAGGTTCCTTTAGTGTTTTTGTAGAGTTATGGACCTTGACCTTTTAGATGTTCATTTTTTATTTTTATTTATTTTTGTTTGTTTAACGACTCCACTAGAGCACATTGATTTATTATCATTGGCTATTAGATGTGAAATATTTGGTTATTTTGACACATAGTCAAGTGTGAGCCAGCCTCCAATGGGTTTGAGCCACTGTCATCAGCTTGAGAGTCCGACATTCTACCGATGGACCTCCGAGGTTCACTATTCATTGTTTTAAAACTAATATGATACCATGTTAAGCTTTTAACCCCTTTTTGATCAAAAAATGTATCTTGAGAATTTTTAGTAAATTGATACTTTTTTGTTGTTATCATAAAATTGTGTTTTTGTTGCAGGTATCCCAACCTTCACTTGAAGAGAGCTTTAAAACCCAGTCAGGTTCGACACCTGTATGATGGCGGGGATGAGTCAGAACTCAAGGAATTGGCTGACATTCCAACCAAGCGAGCCAGGAACAGTGAAATAATTCCCTCAGCTGTTAATGGTAATCAGCTTATCTCCAGTCACTTTTGCTAGAATTTAAAATGCTGACCTCTACTTAGAATTTCCACAGTGGATATTCATGGGAAAGAAAGTAGTTTCAAAAATGAGTTCATCAATATTTGCTACACATAAATGTAACTAACAGTAACAGACTTGCAGATGTTTGACTAACAAACCACAATGACTGTATCATAGATTGTGATAGGATAAAGCTTATTTCTTGCCCTGTTTTCTCAAGACAAACACTTATAACGGGCCTGTGACACTATATGAAGACTTGCTTAATTTCAGATAATTGCATGGCATCATTATTAAATTCAAAATGGCTAATATCAAAATTCTTCATTGGAGCCTAATGTGGCAGTCCTCATAAACACATCACATATGAGAGATTAATCGCAAACACTTTTTAAGTTTTATATAAGTATGGTTGTAGTTGTTTAATTTATTACTAAAAGATACTAGATCATTGGACACCCTGTTATATCACTTTTGAATCTCAGTCTGGTTCAAAATATGATCAGACACTTCAGACAATGTTCATTTTTTATATTCCTTTAACCACTTTGGACCCATGCTTATAAACTTTAGATTGTAGACTTTATTTTTATGATGACATTATACAGGTCGTATGACCTGCTTTTTTAGGTAACTCATTCATATATAGATACATACCTTGTAATGTGATTTTGGGTGTGATGTTTGAACAATTACATAAATCTCCTGCTTAATTCGCGTGTTTGCAAGATAATTTTCTATAAAATTATCTATTATTATGTTTTTGGGGCTGTATTTTTAGATGGTACAGCTAACATTGACAGCTACACCCTCCTGCGATGGTGTCAGAAGGTGCTCAATACTGGGCTGTATCGAAACGTTCACATCGTTGACTTCACAAGCTCGTGGCGAAGTGGACTTGCATTCTGTGCTTTGATTCATGCATTCCGGCCCTCACTGATGTATGTTTTTGATATTCATCATTAGGAGTTTGTTACAGCAACATAGGCTGATATCTTTTGTTATTTCCATTTCCTTAATGTACATAAATTATGTCATGTAGATACATGAATTTAGGCCTTAATCAATGTGCAGTACACTTTCTAATTCATCCTATTCAAAGCATACTGACCATGGATTAATAGAATATTTCTATTAATATATATATATATATATGTATGTTTTAGACATATGAAATATTTTAAAACTGGATACAATCAAACTTGTCTTTAGCAACCACCCAAGGGAATAAAGAAAAGTGGCTGCTAAGGACAGGTGACCACTTATTACAGGTGGCAATTATTTCACTATTTTGAAATGTTTTGCTACCTATACTTGTAATTACTGTGTGTATTCTTTATAATAATGAAATGTTTGAAAGTAATCTATTCATTAAATGCTTAGATCATTTGCAAATTTTTGTTGTGTTTTACATAAAAATGAAAAAATACACAACAATATGCAGGTGTGTTTTGCTAGTTAATTTTTGTTCATGCCTAAGCAGTTGTCAAATGATGTGTTGTCAGATCAGGTTATAGGTATTGTATAAGTCTACGGATATCACTCGAGGCAATTAGATCTCTTCCTCGGTCATATTTTCTTAATTAGTGAATAATACACATAGTTCAACTAAATAGCGTCACTTCAAATGGTAGCATGTTTAACTCTTGTTGCCATGATGTGAGCTAATCCTCTGTTATGAGATACCATAAAACTACTGTGGCCACTTAATAATAATAATATAGGTATTTTATGAACTTGAGATCTAATTAATGTGGTTGCTGGCCATGTTAGATAGGTGACCACTTAAAATAAGGGGATTAACATAATTATTTTGGAAAAATAATGTCTCATGGCAGATGGTCATATGGGCAGGTGTGACTGTACTTTTAAGTGATAGCTGTTAGTTGTTGTGTAATTAAAGATGTCTTCTCAGTTTCCTAAATTTGGAAACTAGTTGTCTTTTGAAAGAGGCCTGTAAAAATGTCAGATATCTAGAATGTTTTTTAATGACTCATTTCAGTTTGTGTATCCTACTACAAAATATGTTGTGACTTTAACAGCAGCCGTAAATATTCAATGAATAATGTGCAAATAAAAAATGTGTTAATCAAAAGTAGAAATGAGTGAACACTATGATCATTCATGCAATTTTTAGAGCCATGGTCCTGGTTGTTAAAAGTGTAAGCTAACCATGTATTAGTGAAATATTTGTATTTTAAATAGCCTCTATTAATTTATAGAAAATCCAGAAATAGTTTTGATTGGACTTCTTATAAACATCTTGGGATATAGCAATTTAAATTTCAACATATCTTCAGTTTCTGTTTCCATTTATTTAAAATTTTATTTTGGAATATTTCATTATCCCTTGGGTTAGCTTATATGTAGTTAATGTATCTGGGTTATACTGACACTATGACTAACATACCTGTTCATGGCTGATGAATGTGGCAACAAAATGCGAATGAGTGATTGACTTTAATATATGTTTTTTATTCAGAGACTTCAGCCAACTGATTGAGTCGGATGTAATCAAGAACTGTCAGCTGGCATTTGACACAGCCGAGAAGGAGCTCGGAGTACTGCCAGTCATGTCTGGAGAGAACATGGCCTCGTCTGCTATACCAGACAAGCTGACCATCATTGCCTACCTGTCTCAGCTCTTCCAAATCTTCAAGTCCGAGCCACTGCCAACAAGTGAGTTTTCATGGGAGAGAATTGAAATCAAATTTCTTATTGGTTTTGATTGTTTGATAGTTGAGAAGTTATGATTTGATTTGTTGGTCATTACGTGTTTCTCATATGAACTGAAAATTAGAAATTTAGACCTGCATAATCTTCAAAAAAAACTCCACCAAAAATAACAAAAAAAAGAAAGAAAAAAGTCCCTTTATAATGGATGTTTTTTAATTTACATTTAAGTCTTTAATAACATATTATGAACTTTATATTTTGGTATTAGATTGATTTACCACAGTCTAATCATGCATTAGTAAATTAACTATGTTCCACCTGCATATCGCTTGGACAGAATCCACTGTTCTCATTAGAAAATCTAAATGGACTCCTGGCTGGTAGGTACTGTTACCAAATATCAGTTGAAACATGAGAATTTTAATCTCAGTACAGGCTCCAACGCAGGGTGAGAGCTTCGCAAGGTTGGATGGATAAATGTATGCTACTTCAGGGCTTCTAGAATTTTTTTTAAATCCTCTAGCCATAGGATCAGTGATTTTCAAAATTCACTAGCCCGACTTAGAAATTCACTAGCCCTACCTCCTAACA
>JAULBS010099110.1:0-16343 GCA_032355785.1 Symmetromphalus regularis | reverse complement strand
TTTTGACAATTATTCAAAATACTGCAAAATGGCGGCCATTTTTAAAGATGGCCACCAAACGACAGGTGTAAAAAAAAGACTCCCAGGCTAATTTTCATCACAGGGATGTCAGTAATGAATTTCAATCATAAAAAAAGGTCCCCTTGAAAAACGCACGGGGGTGGGTATTATGACTGGACTAATAATATAGGCGTTATTCAGATAGTAATTTTTCATTATTTCTGCGATCAGTATCAACAATGCCTAAGTTTTGATTCATTTTTGTAGTAAAGCCAGAAAATGTCTACGTTGCTAATGGGGCATCAGTGTAGAGTTGATTGTGAATAAAAAAAATCTTAAAATATTGGACATGTTGAAATTATTAAGAGGTAGATTGATTGAATTGAATGGTCTAACCTTGATTAAACAGCATGCAAAATGAACAACAAATAGAACTCAATATGAATAGAATATTTATGCCAATATTGTCAAATTAGCAAATTTCATTATTTCAGTTCCTCTGGACAACGTTTCTTTTACAATCAGCCCAGACCCAATTGAACCAGGAGTCCTCACTGTACTGCAGAGTTCAACCAACCCATGCTATCCAACTGCAAATATTAAATGGACAATAGACGGCATAAATATAACAGATGGAATTACTAGTTCAGATGAGACCACTACTGGTGGAGTGATCACAAGAAATAACTTGACCAGAAACTTCACATTAACAGACAAGGGAAAATGGATAGTGTGTTCAGCTGACAATGGCGTGGAACAAGTAAATTCATCCTTGGTACTACATATAAATGGTAGGATGATTTTCAGTTTTTATGATAATAATGAAAATAACTTCTGCATTGTTTTGTTCTTTTAAAATGTCTTCTTTTTTTTTACACAAGTTACATTTGTATTGTTGTCTCTTAAAACTGTGTTGAGAAGAGGGGTTTATTGGATTTTTTTTTTTTTCAAATGGCCACCATAACAACTTTATACATCATAATGTAATTTTTATTTAAAAACAGAGAATGTAACAGTTAACTTCTAACTATCAATGTAAGGGTTTTAGAGGATGGTAAATTCATTTATGACATTTATTTTCTGTTTGGGTGCCACTGTCACTCATCCAGAGCTTGTTTTACAGTGAATTTAAAATCAACTGCCACCACAACTTTATACATTCATTAATTCAGTAACAAATAAAAGTCAGAGTGAATTTCAAACTACCAGTTGTAGGGTTTTTGAGAACTGTAAACCTTTAACATTTATTTTGTAATTGGTAGTTACCATTGTGTCCCCAGAGTTCATTATCGGAAAAAGCCACCACAGCTATTTTACAAATTTATTGCAGCTAATCTGTAATCACCAGAAAAGAACATAAAAGGGACATTTGGACATTATAACTAATTGCATATGACACAGACTGGCTTAATTTAAGAAAATCTTTAGAACTGAATTAGGAATTACATACCATGTGTAATTTGGTATTCACAGAAATATTTGTCTATGGTATTGTTTCTCTACAGTTTCTAGATAATCTAAAACCATGGTACTTACTGGTACTTTTTGTGCTGTACCGGTATATTTCTGGAATTTCTGTGGACATCATCTTTACGGAAACAACCGAGCACTAAATTATCAGTGTCATCAAACTAAATAAATAAATACGAAACATTAATTAAAAAAATGAAATGATAAGTGTCTAATATTAATACTTATGTATATTCCATTAAGCAATGTTTAAAACAAATATGGAATTTCCCAAAGTATCGAACATCTTGCTTAAAAAAAAAAAAAAACATTACCATGGACAAAACAATATAGCAGAGGAATTTGTTGTCGTTTCAAACAAATGTGCTAAATCTGACATCTGGCGACATTTTGTGTTGAAGGAAAAAAAAGTGACAATACAATTATCAAAAACATTGCCGTGTGCCAGATGTGCCATATTATAAAGTGTACGGATGATTGGACTTCAATTTTAACAACACACTTACAAAGGCACCACCCATTGCTATTAGTATTGTACTTCGCATCACTGGAAGTGGAACACGAAATCACCAGCATTTTTCTGTTGAAAAACTACTGCCTTTCAAAGCTTTTGCAACGTGTACATGATACACAAAAGTATTTAACTTCATAACTTTTTGATTATATATGGTTGCTACGGAAACAAAAAATTCAACAGAAATGTGCAAAAATGGCTAAAAACAATAAAAGTTGTTTTTTTACCTCATAAAACTTTAATATTCAGTATATCTTCTTGAAATTTTGTATAAAAATTTGGTTTTTCGTTTAATTTCGAAAACCATTTTCCTTTTTATTCTACAAGTTCTAGCTGAAATGTTATTGTTAAAAACGATTGTGCTAGTCTAACATGACACGAATTTATAATATTAATACATGCTCATTCCTCCATTGATTCACTTTTTTAAACAATGCAAACTTTGTATTCTTCAAGTTAAATAAAAATTATGTTATTATAGAATACATATGTTTGATTCACTTGTTCTTCTTTTGTGTTTATTGCATTTACACTTATATTAGGTAAAAGAAAACAAATGTCTACAACTGTGTTGTACTTTTATTATTTTTTTTCTGAGATTTTTAGTCATGCATAAATTAGCTTACTGCATACTCAATTTAGTGGCAAATAGAATGTAATGAGTGTTTGTAGTGTTGTAAATCATGGGTTATACACCTCCCCCAAGTTTTGGATGGGAGGATGCCTATATAATTATCACCCCTACATCCCAACTTTTTACTTCAAACAACTGAAATTAAAATGCCTATATAATAATCTTTACCAGTATTTCTCTTTATTATAATTAGAAATGTTTGTTCTAAGTTATACGGTGTGCCACCTAGTACTCTTAAGACTTTAAGAATCACTACAAATGATTAGTTTTACTGAGGCCTCTAATAAAACAGATGAGACATTTATTAAAAAAAAATAATAATGACTTCGATTTTTAAAGTTTGCCAAGCGACAGCTCATTAAAATTCTTCTAAAACAGTATGACTTATAGCCCTTGTTTGTCCATTTATTGACTTTGCCAGACTATTTGCCTCTCTGAAGTGTCATAGGACTGAAATGTCACCCTGTGGTTAATACTAGCTTGTACAGTGGTGATATTGAGCAAGCTAATAAAAATGAATGTTATATACTCTATCATTTGTCCAAAAAGAATAAACGTAAATTATTTTTAGAAGAATAGCTTTTTCTATTCCCTTGTTTTAAAATGCAAAACAAAAAAAGTAATAGCTTGATGGTTGATATGCAACCATACATGTAGCTATTAACTATGACATGATCAATTGTTATTTGATATACATGTACTAATATGTATGAATGTCTTCTAAGAACCATATCAAATTTATTAATTTACTCAAAATATATTTTTGAAAAATTAAATTTTTTGTCAAAGAAACACCATTACACATAAAATACTCTGGCACATGCCTCCTGATTCATTGGTATTGGTATTTTACTTTTTCAAAGTGGAAAGGAAACAGGTTATATGTACATGCTACCAATACCTGCTTCTATTAGCCTAGGCCGCAGACATTGTTTAAATTATTATATTATATACACTTGTGCAGTTTGAACATGATAGTAAGATTCTGTGATATTGGTGGTCAAAGATGGTTGTAAAACAAATTTAGTTGAACGAAATTGATATTTTGGATATAGATTGTGAGAAATGTTTGGCATTTGTAATAAATCTGATTTCAGTTTTGAACACAACTCCAATGCCTCTTTGAGCCATGAAACTTTCATGTAGCTAGCACCTTTAGTTATGAGAGCTCAAAAATGACTTAAAATTTAATGCAAAATAAAAATCGTCATTTTTTACACTACACCTAGATACTTCAAGGGGCTATAACTCTGAAGATATTCATAGAATAACGTTAAAATTTTGCATAGCTTCATTAAATATATTATAGTTAATGTACAAAAAAAAATCATGTGATTCTGAGGGGGTCTGACTAATTAATGACCCTACTGTTTGTCTGCATCATGTGCGTGTTCAATCAATAACATGTCTTATCAGAAATACATGGATAGTATACTGAACATGTCTAGGGTAATAAATAAAACTAACTGAAAGGAGTTTGGTAAATGTTATTGGGGACGTGGTCACAAAAATGTAAAATGAAAGCTCGAATGCGATTTGTTTTAGCAATACAAATATTTACGTATATGGAGGATACGTCTTTCGATTAATTGGACATGTCACGTGGTAGAGGATTGCAGTAATATGTTACTTGCTATTTACTTGGGACTCGCGACTCAGTGTATTAAGTAATTCAAACACACTATTAAATGATAAATCACACATGCTTTGAATTGTTTTGTTTTGTTTGGCGGGAACCGTTGGACAGACGTCGTGTTTCCCGCACTTTTTGAAATCAGCATACTCAAAACCCCCTTAGGGCAAAGTTTCATCCTTCTTTCCAGAAGTGCACAACTTGACCAAAAATGTTTACATATCCGCCCCACTATTACCACTATTCATAATAATAATGGCTCTAACTAGGTATTGTATTTTGTAATGTACATTCATAGATATTAATCAATAGCCAACATATCCTAAACACTCCGATAAAGAGGAAGTACATGTAGGCAATCAACACAGTTGTTGGAAGCAAACATTTCGCTCACAATGCAAATAGCAAAATGGACAACACTGTCATTTTTCTGTAATAGACTAATGAACAAAGCTTTTAAATTTTTTTTTTTTTTAAACTCATTCTATATATTATTATGTTTGACATGTCTGTTTTCACATAAACTTTCAGAAATGTGATTTCCACCCACCTCCCTCTTGTGACCATAATGACAACACTCTTTGGCAAGGTAGAGAACATATGTGTGACACTTGACACTCAGTAGTAAGAAGTCTGTTCCACTCTCCCAATTGCACAGATACCTCCCTATTATTATTTGTTTTTAATCAACGATCCTTGCCACTGAATCCAGATTTGTGCAAAACAAAGTGAGATAAGTCATGTTTTAGCAAGCTGTGCCTCCAGGACAAAATTTATGTTATGATGTTATATATATATATATATAAATATATGTCAGCGCTGGGGAAATGCCACTTTTTGCCGGTCTGGGACCGATGGCAGACTTTGGGATAGAAAGAAAATTTTTAAATCATAAGTTTGTCGGTCCCACTTTTTTAATGTTCCGGTCCGGAGCGTAATTTGTATCGGTCCGTTTCACTTGTCCGTTTCTTTTATTTGATCGACTGTTATTGCTGGTGACATTTTTTGCAGGTAATTATCTTACACCATCAGTTAAGTGGTGTTCATACTGAATCATAAAACACTCATGCCGGCCCAAGATTCAGTACTGAAGTGTGTTAATTATTGTTTCCTTTCACAGTCAGTTACCGGAAACAGAAACGGTGAATATGTTATTAGTGCCGCTTTTCAATTTGTCCTATTCGGATGCCGCGAGTTGTAATCAAAACAATAAAGTATTTTTTTTTAATGTTTTATTAAAAGTAACACTGTCAGGTCTTTGATATCACTTTCAGTGATTATAAAGTCAGTCATAAACATACATAATTAAAGTAAGAACATCATCAAAGAGACTGAGCTTTACTGCTCACAAGGGAAGGATCATTAACAATATCATAGTGTTTCGCTGAGTAGGCTTGCTAATTAAGTATCTACACTTCCATTAAAACAAAATATTTCATTTTTATAACTAACTAGTCAGTGTAAACAAAGGTTGTTAAAAAGGATACCAATTTGTGGATATGAATGAGTTATACTTGTTAACTAAAAAACAAACATTATTATGGTATATACTGTAAATCATGAAATTAACGCGTCCTTAAATTAATGCTATCAGCTGGTAATAAAATTCCCTAAAACTGAGAACACAACCGTTATTGAAACCCCTCAGAACTATAAACACTAATTAACTGTTTATCAAAACAAGAAAAGGCTCAAATGCGTTATCAAAACAAGACATGACTAGACAAGAATTTTATTCTCATAAAATGGTGTTTATACCAACTAATCGTTTTCTGTATTTTCATTGGTGTTAGCCAATAGTAGTAAAGAAAAGAACACCTAACCCACATCAACTGTTTTGATAGCATTCAGTGCCTCTCTCTTAATGTGTGAAGTCAGTGCAGGCTGCACGTGATGAAATCGACAAGTTTGGGTCGGCGTTTGACCTGGCTCTTTGTTTATTGCAACAACAGTACTGTAACTGTTGAACAATGTTTTATTTCACTTTATTACAACTTTAATAGTGACTGAGCATGCTGTTTCTGCTTACAGAAGTAATACATGTACATGTTTTAACACTTTTGCCGGTCCTTTGTGGAAGTCTTTTAAAATCTAATGCCGAAATATGATAAGTATAGTAAGCAGAAAAAGTTATACCGGTTATCAGAAAGTGAAGTTCACGGTCATTCAATAAGCGTGCAAGTTATTCTATAGTTTGAGAAGCAATGGGTGTTTTAAATAAAGGTTTTCTTTGCTAAAACGTGAATAAATGCAAGTAAATATCGACATTTATTATTACTTGACATAAGCTTTTTTATATGCATTGAAAGGAGTTAAAATCTAATTTGTTGCTCATTTGTTTTTTTTGATTGTTAAATGTTCATTAAAAAAAAAGTTCTTTGCTCTAAAGAAAACTTTAAATTAAATCATCCAAAAAGTAGTACAAACAACATGAATATCATGATATAGTACAATTTGCCAAATATTATTGTATGACAACATTACACAAAAACAAAACAGATTATTTTCGATGGAGGTGCAAAGATTTTTCGGAGTGTACCAATGACATCATAGTTGGGACCGATTGGCAGTTTGAATTTTCCCCAGCCCTAGTACACCATCATTTTATAAATATCACTTTATGATTACCTCTAAGATTGGTTGTCAATAAGCTTAGCTAGGATTTTAATAGGGCAGGGAGCTACTTTGTTTTAAGAGCATTTTTGATGTAAATGAAATATTTTTAAGGCAGTGCTTACATAAAAAGAAAACCTTTTTTTTTAAATACACATTTAAATAGAGGTGACAAAAATATTATAATAATTATGTTATTCAGTGTAAATCATGTGTGAACTTAATATAGAAAACATTTACTTTCATTTTGTTTTAATTGACTGATCATTTGTTAATTGTTGTCATTTGACAGTGACCTATTGAATCTTTTAATGGGTGTTGAATAATATATATTATTAATTTGTTGCAGCTGAAGAGAGTGTTCCTTGTGAGTATATTTAATGTTTAGCAGTCAAGTATTATTGTTATGGTATTAGGTATTGACGTCTTTTGTTTCCACTCTGCCAGCATCTCATCTGTCGACTTCTTACTCCAACCACAAGAAATAATTCTTATCTATCAGAGACATTTTAAAAGATGAGTAATATTAAAATCTGCTCAGCATTATAAGGCATTGCAGTTTTATAAGTATATGATAGTGTAGACAACTCGAAGCCTGTACCAGTAATTGTTTTAGTATAGTGCAAAGTACTTTGTTTTATTAATTTTTAAATTAACATTTATGAAAATGACAAAACAATTTAATGAGTGTATTATAGACATGTATCATTTTAGATTTGTCATTAAACTGAAAATGGATGAACAGTGTTTAAACTATTTCAGTTCGATATCGCAGCATGATGGCCAAATGTCCATATGGAAGTTTTGGAGGTTACTTTATTGTGATCCAGTATCTGCTTATCACCAAGCTAGTTTTGATAACTCTGCTCTATGCAATGTTCAGGTTAGAATGAAACATTACTTGTAATGATGTTTATTGAATAATGAAATATATACAGTAATACTTTTTTAAACAGTACCAACAATGATGTAAATGTTTTGTGTTTAAATGTTTTAATTAGGAACGGATTAAAATAATTATTGTTTGTCCCCATGTTATTGTAATTTTCATACAACATTTAAACTTATCATAAGCAAGTAGAATAGTTAGCAATGGCACATGACTGTATAAACTTAATAAATAGCACTTTAATACTAAAACATTTTTTAAATTAAGAACTTTGTGTATATGTTAGAAATTGTTATTTGCACATGTTTAAAAAGAAGTGATAAGAAAACATCATATTTTAGAGTCAAATATTTAATCATTAGAATAAATATTTATCTAAATCTAATCCTTCTTATACAAGAATACACTTTTGTTCATATAATTGTTTTCAGTGTGACTAATGCAAGAATATCTGACCATGCTCTGGAATTCTGGAAATATCAGAGGTATGGTCTAATTGTTGATTTTGAAGAGAGACTCCGACTTCCACCTCCGCTTACGTTAATCAGTTACATCTGTATGCTGTTACAGCTCATCTGGACAAAGATTATTAAGCCTTGTTGGAATAAATGTAGGAAGTGCTCCAAGTGCGTCCATCACCGTGATACTGTGGTCAGTCATTTTTGTTACCTTGTTTTACATAATTGGATTGCACTGATTTATGTATATGTTTATAATGTTAAATTTTATATGTATCTGCTGTTTTTCTACTGTACATGCACTTTATATCATTCATATATAAAGAAAATAAAGAACTGAATTGATTTTAAATGTTCACTCAGACAACATCCTCTTCTAAATTTATTTTAATGTTTTCTTCTTTATTTTTATTAAACATAAAATTCATTTTAAAAAAGCTTTTCTCATAAGAAGTGCCAATATATGCTTGTTACAAGTGATCATGTAATAAAAATAAATTTTACAACCAGTGATATAACTATTTTGACAGTGTTTCATTCCTGAATGGCTTCTTGTGGGTTAAGCAAAATCAGTCGTAGATTTTTGTCTTGTGCAAAATTATGATTTTGGGTGCTATAAATGTTTATGAAAATTATTATGGTTATTTTGGTTCTGAGTAGTCTTTAGTAAGTCATACTGTGAACTTGGTGCTACTGCTTCTAAATCATTAATTTGTTTCTGTTTTTAGGATGCAGTGAAGAATATCAATATTATCAAAAACCGCAGAACAATGGACTATAACTATTGGAAAAACTGTGTGAAGAAATACATCAACAATGAGGAACAGGAACAGCTTCAACAAACCCAAGTCCAGAGACAAAGTGAAAGGTGAGAATGTGGAATTTTATTTAACAGTAAATAGGTTTTTTTAATTGTGTTTTACACTAGTTCTGAGGAAGACAGTAGTGTACAGACAAAATGTAGTTTATTTAATGTTTCAGGTTTGTTTAAAGACAAACAAAATAGTTTTATGTGTTTTTATCTTTCTTTTTCATTAATAGTTGTTTGCCTGTGATACTTGAAATCTAGATTTAAAGGTTTGATTATAGAATCTCAATTGTATGTATTTTTATTTGTCGTGATCATCTTATCTATAAAATAATATTTTTTAACAAACAGTAATAATAAATTTTGGTGACAACCTATTGTAAGTTGTAGAAGCATCACGAAGGGTATATGGCTTTTTATGCACACAGAGGGTGCATAAAAAACCATATACCCCAAGAGATGCTTCTACAACGAATTTATCTTGATGACGTGTTCAACTATATAATTGGTTAATCAAAGTAATGCAAGAGAATAACATTTGGAATGTTGTTCCGTTGATCACAGGATTCGCCAATAATTATGTATTTAGTAACGACGATTTTATGTATGATGTCATGGATATAATAAAGATGGCGACGCAGCAGACATGTTGTAGTTTTGTAATATTGTAAGTAAATAGTATAAATAGAATTCGCTACTTGTGTTTGTTAATATGTAAAATATCAACCAAGTGTTAGTTAATCGGTATTTGTCTCGGCAAATATACTTAATTGAAGTTTGTTTTTAATATAATTGGGGTGGCAGTAAATTGTTGAAAATTATGGACGGGGTATAAGAAAAATTGACTCCGCCCACCGGCAAACAAATCAATGGGATTAAACAATTTTACATGGAGGCAAGATAATCTTATTTAATCTTTTCTAAGCATATTTAAAGTTTTTGTAAATAAATTATTTTTCTTATTTAAAGGTTAATGTAATTATGTTTCTTTCTAGCCTGTGTGTTCTAATTGATGATATGCAGTTACAAAAGGAAAGCAGTCGTCTCCTCAGTGACCGGATTCTAAAAATGGAAAAAAGCTTGACATCATGCCGTCTGCTGCTAGAGGAAATGAAACACATGATCGAAGCAAAAGGTATTGCTGTTGATGACTGGTCATTGTTTACAGAACATTGACATAGGAGTGGATGGGGGAGGGTTAGTGGTGGTCAAGGTGACATGTGCAACCATTTTTTAAAGTAGTAACAAAGATATGTTTGTGCTCACTACCCCTTCCAACACATTCACCCACACACATTTTCAAAGCCCAGAATTAGAAAAGATAAATAAATAAACCAATATTGTTTTTTGCAAAGTGGCTCTATGAGACATTTTAGACAATCATATTTTATTCTTCATTTGTTCTTTCTGTTTTCTTTTTTATTTTGTTTATTTATTGTAGCATTATCCTTGAAATGAAAGCGTTTATTATTTTATTGTTTCTATCTATATCCCTCAGTCCCTCCCTCCATCCCTCCATCCAAATATAGCTTGAATTTTAGTAATCTCAGGATAAATGGACGTTAGCTAACTATGAAATTAATCTGATTTACACAACCTCTTAATCCGAGGCAGATTTTTTATATTTATACTTTAGTGTTGACTGGTTTTAGAGTATGTTACTTTTTTTTTAGATATGGCTACAAAAGGACTGGTTCCACCAAAGAAACTGATTCATATATCTTCTAGACAGTCACCTTATCCAGGGACCAGGATTCAGCGCTTTCCCATCTTCGATAAATATGTACCATGGGAGGTAATTAATGTGGATTTCATATGAAATGTGTTCACATCAAGGTTTGGATTTACATTCATTGAATTTTTTTTTTTACTTTCAAACATTGCATGTCAAAACAATGTAGATTGTATAATATGAAAAATTAATTGTCACCCAGTTAGTTAATATATCTTTCTTTATTACCAGAATTAGATTATTAATCCAATAGCATCTGTGGTTACAGAAAATGCCAGTTTGGTTTTAGCAATGTAAATGCTTTCTAATTGTTATTGTGGTGCAGCCTGGTCTTTTTTGAATTAGAGGATGGGGTTATCCACGATGGGTAAAGACCTGTCGTTGAGAGCATAAAATGCAGTATCACTGTGATGGCTTAGTGGATACATCATATGATACACTGTAAAACTTGTTCCACTCTGAGGATATATCCTGATTAATATGTTTTATCCTGATTCATTTTAATTGATTTTATAATACAAAAAATAATCTATTAAGTGTATGAGCTATAAATAAGTTCTCACAATATTTTGTGATGTGCTGACTATTGCAGGTGATGTATGACACCTATGATCCTGCATGGTATACTCGACCCAGAGAAGAG
Organism: Symmetromphalus regularis; assembly: GCA_032355785.1. Taxonomy (NCBI): domain Eukaryota; kingdom Metazoa; phylum Mollusca; class Gastropoda; order Neomphalida; family Neomphalidae; genus Symmetromphalus; species Symmetromphalus regularis. Next base: position 4,949 of record JAULBS010099110.1, on the reverse strand, counting down.
TTTCCACAAGACTTTATTGTATATGTTGACATAGACATTATGCAGTAAGTGTTTCAATATTTTAGAGTAATCCACATCTTGGGGCACTGTTATTTTCATAACTTTTTTTGTTATACATTATCATTCTAAAAGTTTCTTGTATAACAGTTTCGTTCCAATTTAGTCAATGATTTATCCATTAGTCTTTTAAGCAGTACAACTATTATATCATGTATCTTGCATTTTCATGCATACAACTTGAGTATAGATAACAGAGCACAGTATTTTACGTGAATCATCATTTGGTGCACTTGTCGGTTACAGAATTTTCAATTCACTTAAACTGCCTATTGGTTACATGATGAACAGTTATGTTCTGAAATTAAAAGTTAAAAAACTTTTTCAGACAAAATTAAGTCTAAACATACCTGCATAATTAACATGACCAAACATTCTGATACCTAGGTGAAAACTAGGTGAACCAACTTTTAGATAGATAAACTTTTGAAAAAGTTGTCTCTTGGACAGACCTACAAATGGACAGACAGACGTTAGCTTTTATTAAAAGTAATGGGACAGGTATTAGCAAATGTAAGCTTTTAAGAATAAAAATGATTTCAGAGAGATATATTTTTAACAAGATACAATTAATCTTTTAATTAATTTTAAGATAGCACTTTGTTTTATGCATTCATGTATGTTTGGTATTAAAACTGTACAAAACAGTACACTATGTTTCAAAACTATTTAGTTCAAGGTAGCAGTTTCACTTAGTGAATATACAAGAATATTTTTCAAAATCATTTAGGTTAAGACAGCATGAAGAAGAAAGGAAGAAGCTGAGTCCAGAAGAGCTAGAAGATCTGCCACCACTGCCTGTGTTTGAACCCATGTGGAACTCACTATTCTCGTCATTCATAAAAGACACAGAGGAGCAAATAGAAGTTGACCGCACTTCGTGGATAACAATTGATAACCAACCACTTCGTTACAAACTGGACAAATCAGGGTTACCACAGTAAGTTCATGTGTTAGTATGAGTATGGCATTAGATTTTTAAAAATTCTGTTTATTTGTTAGTTATTAAAAAGACAAAATAACCAATAAAGAAAAGATTATTTAGTTTAAACTGATCCTTCTTTTTTTCCTTCTCCTTTTTCAATTTTCATTTGGTGATCTGTTCTCATGACTGGTGGAAGTACAATAAACTGTTTTTTAAATCAGATGGATGCTTAAACAAACCTCCACACCACACCTCTGAAAGTTAAAGACAAGCCATTTACTTTTTAGAGAAACAGTATTTTTCAAGCAGTTACTAGTAAGTCGTGTAGATGTCTAAATAGCTGCATAAAAGTAAGTAAGTATTTACAAACCAGATTTCAGTTTTTACAAATGCTCTCGTTACATGAATTGTTGTATTGTATGGTAATATTTATAATAATGTTGGGCTTTATTATAATGGTGTTCATGTGATTACCTGTATTCAGAAATCCTCTTGGCCGGACTGGCTTAAGAGGCCGTGGTAAACTGTGGAGATGGGGTCCTAATCACCACATGGCTGTCATCATATCCAGATGGAAGCGCAAATACTCTGCTATGGGAAAACCTCTTGATCATATCATTGTGGATGGAAAGAAAGTGCTGGAATTTATGGTCACCCAGAGACAGGACACTGGAGAATTTTCATTACCTGGGGTATATATAACATTAACAGCATATTTTCTTTACTTTTTTAATGGAGAGTAAAATTTTACTTGTGAATACACATGAATGTACATTTTATAGCCTAGATTTTCTTTGTAATTAAAACAATGAGTAAATAAGAATGATAAAATCTTAATTATTATTTATAAAGTAACATTTTATATAATCGAATAGTTCTTTCATATTGCAGTGTTATTGAAATAACTGAACAATACTTTAAAAATCTAATTAATACAACAATACTGGTTGCAAACACCAATGTTGAAAGAAAATTAGTAAAAAAAAAAAATCATTTTCAAGCTTGTAGCTATATCCTGTCTTCTGGAAATGCCACTATAAATGCAGACTAATTTTTGTGAATGAAACATATAAAAAATCTTTTAAAAAGAAAACAATAATGATAAAGGTAATTTAAATTAAAATGTTTAGTAGAGTACCTTTATGAGTTTTCTTCTGTTCTAGGGAAATGTGTATGGCAACTGTACAGGATATAGTGTTATACTGGAGAGATTCAACAAAGAATTACTCAAAGAGGAAACAGTAGAAATCAATGCCAAAGTCGATGAGCAAGAAATGATCACTGTATGTTTAAATATAGTACACTGCATGACAAATGTAGCATGTTGTTCTTATAAGCAATTTAAGTAATGTTTTCATGCAGTTTCATTTTAAGAAACTTCCAACTGTAGTCAATATTTCAAGCCCAATATTCACAAATTTCAGAGTATAATGATTGTATGGTAGTTGAACCTATATTTCTTCAGTACATTTTTTTATATCCTCATACATTTTGTTTATGATTGCCACATACAATTTGAAGGTACGGTTTGTAGAAGTTAGACTGTTAATTGCTGTGGGAAATAAAAATGCTTTTGTAAAACAAATTTACCATACCAACTGCATCTACATTTTTCAAAAATAATATGTGATTTCTAAGAGTTATGATTTCTAAGAGTTAGTATCCACACATGTGTATGTTGGGAGAAGGCATTCTTAATGGTGATTATTATATTTTAATTTTGTTTTTTCTTCAGTTTTTTGGACATTTTGCCACTGGGCAATCCAGTTCTTTGTTCTTTCATCACCACATGGATATGGTTGCAGCTGGTTTCAAAGCACAGATATTGTATCGTGGCTACATGGATGACATAGCTAATACAGATAATAGCTGGAGAGAAGTGGAAGTCTGGAACTTTCATTATGAACTCGGTGATATCTTTGATGAGAAAATCCCAGATGTAAGTTAATTTCGACTTTTTACTTTATGTGATACATGTATTTTCAACATGATGTCAGCTCAGTACAAATAAAAATATCAAGATAAAAAAAAATGCAGGGTTAGATTGTTTTCTAATTACAAATAAATTGATTCAGGCAACATGTTTTAAAACTGAATATTTGTTTAAATTTTATTTCTAAATTTGAAAACTAATGGTTATCTAGATTTATTGTTGTGTCAGACATTTACTATTTTAATCTGGTTATCTTTTCAGAGAGAGAATGTTTGGAGGGAAGTGTCATCATATACACGTCTTTATGGCAATCAGACATCAATAGTGCAAGAAGCTGCACGAATCCATGGTGCTTATTGTTGATAGCTAGAATCTAATAAACTTAATGCTAATAACATGTATTTTCATATGTGGTGTGTTTTGCAAAGACTGCAAAAATCTTTGGTGCTTACTGCTAACACTGCCGGAATCCACAGTAGATATTTCAGCAACTTCAAAAAGTAATTATTCTTGCTACACAGACAACACAAATCCATGCTAATAATTTAACTTGCAAGAGCTCGTGATTATAACTGCTAACAGCAAACAAGGTGCATGTTTAGTCCTACAACCTCTCATAGTTGAATAGCTAATCATCCACCTTATTGTGAGCAGTCTATGTATATTGATGGCTTGTCATATTTTGGTGGATTGTCCTAACCTTCAGCCTGTTAGAGATAGTGTATTTGTTAATCATGGTGTGGTGAAATAATTTTGATTGCACACACAGCTTATTAATAAGTTTTTGATAGAAACTGATTTTACAACAAATTTGTTTTTAATTGGTGATATACTGAATTTGTCTTTATTTACGATGTTTTTTTTTAGTTATTAATTTGTTTCAAGTCAATATATTTTATATACGTTTTAATATCATTGATTTGTATGGATATGTGTTAGGAAAATTATATTTGGTAAGTTAAAAAGAAATGTTAAAAGTAACCACAGTGTGACCCCAAATAGCCAATGTGAACTTTTGTGCTGCGCTTGGAGGGGGATGGGGTGTTAAATAAATAAATAAATGAAACCATGCTTTATTTTGTGTATCCTACATATTTATTTTGTGCCTTAATATTGTTATTTAAGTGATATCATAACAGGGTAATTTCATTGTTTTTCATTTGAATTGTGATTTATTTGTTAGTGACTAAGACAGTATCAAAATATCATCTGCAGCTTATAATAACTTGTTTTATTCCGTATTAATTTTTGTACAAGTAATGTTTTATAATACATGTCCTTCATCCTAATATTGTTAGTCTAATTATATACATTATTCTGGTGTATACATTATTCTGGTGTATAGTATTTAATTAAAATTGTATATAATTTTTTGTGTGTTAACTGTGACATGAATAATTTGTTATTTTTTAAACATTTATAATTTTGTAATATACTCTCAATCTTACATGTGATTTTTCAGTCGATCTTGCTGGAAAAGAAATAGATTTTTAAAATGTGTATTTGTATTGGCCTATAAAAAAATAATAACTGATTTCTGTTGTCTATCCGATGTTTTGTTTGTATCTTCTTGTCGTTTTGATTGTTTTTTGTTAACTTCATTTTTTTAATATTCTTGTAGATCTGAGAACTGAGTTTATAAATATTTTTAAAACTTTGTCCCCTTAATCATCTGAAGCAGGAAACGGAAATAATTGTTTGCTTAACAGTACCCCAGCATTTCCAAAGTAGTTATATCATTGTAAATAAAATAGCATGTAGCATGCAATTCCATTTGTTTGACAATTGGACAATATTAGAATCTGTATAACCAAATGTAGTGGCCGAGTTCAAATGTGTGACATCAATATTTTTGCGGCAAATATTAATGCTTACGTCATATATTGAACTTATGTCGAGGTTTTCCATTAGCTAATGTAGGTAGAGAGAATATAGTGTTAACGTCATTTTGTTGATGAAAATGATTTATTTTCTACAAAAATAAACCAGTTAAACAATATTAAGTGAATTTTAGAAAATTGTTGTATTAGAATG
>JAULBS010099099.1:0-16355 GCA_032355785.1 Symmetromphalus regularis | reverse complement strand
AATCCCATGCCTCGACTGAGATTTGATCTCAGTACCTACCAGCCTCGAGTCCTATAGCTTAACCACTGCGCCACGGAGGCCGGTTATTTAGTTAAAGCAAGCGTATTGGTCATAACGGTCAGAGCGACCTAATGAAATAACCTGTTAAAAATAGTACCGTACACATGTCTACAACAACAGTTTAAACAAAAACAAGTTTTTTAAAATGTTATTGTCTCTATTCAGACATTTAGCAGAGACACTTGGGACAATGAAAACACAACAAAACCATTATAACTGTTGTAATACGCCCACCTTACATGGAATCATTGCTTCTTTGACAATAATTAACGATTCGATGATATGAATACTGCGTCAAAACTTATTTTGTCGTTGTCTAGACTATTGCTATGAAATAATATTGATGGTTTAGATCACGATGTCTGTATGTATGTATCGTATTATCGTCCAGATTGACAAAAAACAGAACCTTTGTTCACGAATAAATCTTTCATAATAAATTTCTATCGGCCTCAGTGGCGGTCGTTAACCTCTCGGTCTCACTGCTGGTAGGTACTGGGATCTAATCTCTGCCGAGGCATGGGATTTTTAATCTCGATACCCGCTCCAACCATGTGTGAGTGGCCTTTATATGTGCTGTCCTGTCTGTGGGAAAGTGCATATAAAAGATCCCTTGCTGCTAATCGGAAAGAGTAGCCAATGTGGCGGTAGTGAGTTTTCTCTAGAAATCATCAGTAACAGACTACCATTATGTCAGTCACCTAATAGGCGCTGAATAAACAATGTGTTGGGGTGTCGTCAAACCTTCAGAACAATCTTTCATGACATCCTATGTCCTTTGAATATATGTTCATGTGGACCAGATTATAGAGTTATTTATTAAAACTGAAGCAGTAACCTCATTCCTAGAATAAAGATTCTGAAGGACTTTATAATTTTGAACTCTTTCTGTCAGAATCTATTCCCAGTTGGACACAAAACACCATGCCATTGACTTCTCTGTCATCGCATCTAAAGGTTTGCGAGCAACGACCAACTTGGTCAGAGAACTAAGACAATCGCCACAGCTCTAGTACTGCATGTCACTTGGATTAACGTACAATGAGCATTAATCAAATGAAGGAACACTCGAGGATCAGGAAACCCGTGCAATTGATACAACACTCGAAATAACCAATAATTGGAAGTGACCATCATGCCTAGAGCATATTTGAGTAACCTTGCTATCATAGCTACAGGACCGGGTGAGCGCGCTGGCTCTCTAGCGTAATGGACTTTTGGCCTATCGTCAACTGATACGCTTAATTTGTATGCTGTTAGTACTTATTAGCCCTAGTGTCACCGGACACAAATCCGCCAGCTTCATTATATGCCATGTCTTGAAGGAATTCATCGCATCAGCGACAGACCATAAGCAGTCAATAGATAAGCTGGTGTGATACAAAGCAGGAAGGACGACATGGAAGCGACAGAGTGTAGATTTGAAATCATGAAAATTGTCCTGAGCAATCAAGAGTTTCTGCTTTGTAAATGTTATTCCAGTGAGCTGACGCCAGTATTTATTGACGTCCTTGTTATGCGTGACTTTGGGTCAGATCCGGTGGCGTTGTTGTTATGCTCTCGGACACGTGGCTGGTAGGTACTGGGATTTTTAATCTCATTATCTGCTCCAACCCAGAGTGAGTGTTCCGTATAGTGAGTAGGTGTATACCACTTACACCGACCAGTGGTCCACCACTGGTTTATTAAGGGCCGTTGTATGTATATCCTATCTGTGGGGTAGAGCGGATAAAAGTTCCCTTGTTTTTATCGATAAGAGTATTCGCATTAGTGTGGCGGCAGCATGTTTCGTCTCTCCTACTAACACTAACCTCTGTCCTGGACAAGCATCACAGAAAGCTGAGTTATGTGCCCAGGAAAGCGTGCTTGAACCTTAATTGGATAAAGCACAAAGATAAATACAACTAACCAACCAACCAACTAGCCAACCAACCTGTTTGACTTGGTTTAATTGTAATAGTGTTGCGTTTAACACGTTTAATTCATCATTCCAAGAGAGGCTTTGAAAATGTTTCATGGTTGCTATTTAGGGTCCATTTTACCATACCACATTTAACATTTGTTCGGGCTATAAATTATTTTGCCATTGTAATTGTTTTGTGGCTATTAATACTACACTCCATGTTTTATCTCCAGATATTGCAATGCCTTAGACACTTTAGGACACGTCTGTTATTTAGAGACTTTAAATGATGCCACGAACGTCTTAACGAAATTACACTACAAAGCTACTGCGACATTTTCAAAGTATTTGTAGAATTTTCTTAAAATAGAGATGTAATATATTGCCATAATATATAAAAAAGAAAAGAAAACAAAAGATCCGTTGGCATCAGAAGGTACTCTACATTTTGCCAGCCATAAAGTCCTATGTGTTCTACGATGCAACATGCCCATTTACTAAATTGCCCCAACATTTAATTTCCCGATCCAACCAGTGGTCCACAACTGGTTCATCAAAGTCGTGGTATGTGCTTTCCTGTCTGAGGGACGGTGCATATAAAATACCCTTGGCTGCTTATCGGAAAAAGTAGCCTGTGTGGCAGCAGCGGGTTTCCTCTAAATAAATATGTCAGAATCACCATATGATTGACGTCGAATAGCCGATAAAAATCAATGTGCACTAGAGGTGTCGTTAAAGGGACATGTACGCTTTTCAGCGAAATCATCATTTTTTTCCTTTTCATTTTGTACGCTTTGGGGAGTGGGTGGGAGGGAGGGGGTCAGAAAAAAGTACGTTTCGTACGCTCGTGAAAATGATGAAAAGAATGGATGACCCATTACCCAGTCTTATATTATTATTATTTCTTACTGAAACCGATATAGTAATTATGCAGTTATTATTTGAGTTCATTACTCTCACGCCATATTCTACAACACATTAAGACGTCATTGTGTAACATGGTAGGACATAGTTAACAGGAGCAACAAAATAATAATACACACAATAAACTAAGTATAATACATAAATTATAATACAATGAGAGTTAGTAAAATCATGATATTTTTACAATAGAGTATACTATTTCTACTACTTACTGTGTAAAACTAAAGCTAAAGTTGTGTGTGTGTTGTGTGTGTGTGTGAGAGAGTGTGCGCGCGCGCGTGTATAACATAACATTGTAATAAATGGAAGTGAGAAACATACTATTTAAAACTATTTTTGTACAGGTTGTACATCACTTAGGAGTATTTAAATGTTTCTAAGGCTTTTAAAATTTATTCATGATTTTTTTTTATTTATCCGTTAGCACGTCTTTTTTTAATAACCTGTTCTACGAGTGTTCATTAGTTCTTTGTACTTTAATGTATTAGGTTTCACATAGTAATATGGCTTTAGAAGCCGTTCACGTTTGTCTGTAAAAAGTTCCATATAAACAGATAATAGAATTGGTGTAAATGGATTAATGAAAAACGCCAGTACATAGAAATGTATCAATTTGTGTAATATCAAATATATTCAATTTTTTAGAAACTGGAGCTATGAACAGGAGCTGGCAAGTCTTTTATGGAAAATTGATTATAAAGATTTGGTATTTCGAAATAACATGTATCCATTGTTCAATGGACCGAGATCAAAGGTAAGGATATTGACATCGTTACAATACAAAACACGCTATAATAGAAAACAACAGACACTGCATGATATCAATGAATTCTAATGAAATCTGAAACAGAATTTTTTTTTTTTTTGCAAAACAACAAACAGACAAATAAACAAACCGAAACGAATTAACGATCAGAAATGTGACAACTACGTTTTAGATTCTAGGTAACTAAGACAGATTATACATATAATTATATAATCTGTTGTAGTTATCTGGAATCAAAAAGGTAGTAATAATTTGATACTTATTGTTTAATAAATTGTCTCATTTTGTGGTAAGTGCATCATGTTTCATAACATATGTAATATTTGACGGCATATGTAACCGCCTTAAACAAATCCCTGTAAAAGGCCAGAACGTTGTTAAGAAAGATATTATGACAAAGACAATATGATAGGTAAAGCACGATATTATTGTCATTAATGTTGATTCATGATCATTATGATGCTATCTTGTAATTTTTATATTTTCCATTCCAACCAGTGGTCAACAATTGGTTCATCAAAGGCCATCGTATGTGCTGTCCTGTCTGAGGAAAGTGCATATAAAAGACCCCTTTTTACTTATCGGAAAGAGGGTTTCCTCTAAAAAGGAAATATTTCAGAATGACTATAGGATTGATGTCCAATAGCCGATGACAAGATAAAAAGCAATGTGCTCTAGAGGCGTCGTTAAATAAAACAAACTTTGTTTTATGATAATTTTTATTTCCTGGTTTTGCAGAATTCATTGTGCAGAAGCGCCAGCCAAGTCTCTCTGACCTCCCAGTGTGATTTGGACCTTAGACAACTCTTCACCCATGTGGGCACGTACAAAGGAGCTATCGTTGCCATTCGCAAGGTGAACAAGAAAGGCGTCGAGCTTACCAGAGACATTCGGAAGGAGTTAAAAATAGTAAGATCAATACCGCACTTAATTGTTTTTCACACTACATACGTCCTCTGATTAACAATCGGGATGCACTCGATTGGTCGCGGTTCAAACGGGAATATTGCACCATCCATAAATATTCTCCACAGATAATGAACGTTCAGACATGTATGACTGGTCAATAAAATGCGATTAGAGCCTAGACATTGTCACTTTGAATTGGGTGAGACTTAGTTTGCAACGGATTCCAGACTTAGAGAATAGTAAAAATAATTATTTATCTTCACTAATGTTTTAAAGTATCAGGTGAAAAAGAAGTCTCATATATAAACTATATATATATAACATATATGAACAGCAAAAGAAACGCAAATTTAATTTTCAATGTTTGATTGAATAAAAGTTAACCATATTTAGACGTTGGCTGTTTTGCTTACTGGAGACGTGTACAGAGAAGTGTAAAGCGTGCGCAGCATGAGTTTTATAATTTTATGAATGTTTCGTCTAATTTGATTAAATTTGATCTGAACAAATATTTGGTTTTCCTTTGCTGTTCGGTATATAAAAAATTGCTATCTTGTTGCATTCGAACACGTAATGGTTTAAAAATATAAAAAGAGAACAATTAATTACGTAAAAACATCACAGCTTGGTCATAATAAATACAAATAACCGTCCTCGATAGTTTAAACTATGGGATTCACGGCTGATCGCTACAGGGATCAACTCTCAGTCGGGGAATGGGATTTTTAATCTCACTATCGGCTCCAAACTAAAGTGAGTGCTATACAAGGCTCAATGATTAGCTGTATACAATTTCACCGAAAAGTGATCCACAACTGGTTTATCAGTCAGAGTATGTGCTATCCTATGTTTGGGAAAGCTACTAAAGACCATGAATCATAAAAGACCATATGTCAGACACCATAAAGCCGCTGAATAAACATTGGGCTGAGGTGTGAAACAACCAATCATTAGACATCAACTTTGTTACATGTTTCTGGTTTATGCATTAAACACACATCTGCAAGGGCGAAAATCCCTTCCTGAAAGTGGGGGAGACGAAACATACCCTTGTCCAAAAAGTGTGTATGTGTGTGGGGGATGGACCATCCCGCTGCTCCGCCCCACCCCCCTCCACCCAACATTATAGACCACTTGTGTACTTCGGTATATTTGCTCAAAGTCGACATGGTTAAGTGTTACATTGATACAATAAAGAGAAATACTGGTAAAGATTATTATTTAGGCATTTTGATTTTAATTTCAATGAAATTTTCAGGTTTTCTAAGCAAAAAGGGAGGGGGGGGATACTTATATAGGCGTCCCACGCCCGGGATTTACGCCCATGCACATCTGTCTTTAACAGGCCACCTTTTGTTACTGCGTTCTGTATCTGACAACTATAGGAGCGGAATGTAGCTCAAGCGGTAGCGTGTCCGCCTGTGAACCGGTCGGTCATCGGATCGATCCTTCTCAGTGGATAAAATTTGCAGTTTGGGCTATTTTCCGTTCCAACCAGTGGTCCACAACTGGTTCATCAAAGACCATTATTAATGCTTAATATATGAAGTAGTACAGACAAGAAATAAAAAAATATATATAAAAAGACATTTAAAAAAAGTTATAAAATCAGTTTCAAAGTAATTCTTTCTACTTGGATTTTCCTGAATTACTTAAATGTATTAGTATGATTTATGATTACGGTCAATAGTTATACTGATGCTATATTTGTTTTTACATTATTTTAATGCTTTAAAATTTAATTTTCTCCCAATGGCGATTTGCAGTCTATCTGCTTAAGTAAAAACAATAAGTACTATCTGTTCATCAACTGTATTATTAATAGCAAGAATACTAACCTTTTCATACAGGCAAAACTATTAGCAATCCAAAAGAAATATACCGCAAGTAAAAGTCTTATGGTCTCATACCAGACTTCTTTGTACTTGTCCTCTTTGACGCATATGACGCGGGTTGTTTGCTACGTATTAGAGCTAGTTGGTTAATGAGTTTGCCTATAGCAGTAAAAAGTAAAATTAGTTTTATTTAAATACGCCTCTAGAGCACATTTATTTTTATCTTATCATCGGTTATTGGACGTCAAATATACGGTCATTCTGACATTCTGAGGAAACCCGCTACTCTTTCCGATAAGCAACACGATTTTTCGTTTGTTTAGATGCACTTTTCCACACACATACGACGGCCTCTGATGCGCCAGTTGTGGAACACTGGTTGGAGCGGAAAGCCTATAGCAGAGGCTACGAAATAAATGTTATCGAATTGCGGTTTTACTGTCACAATTACTAACCTTCACTAGTTTTATTTATTATTTATTACCTATATGGCTCAATATATCTTGGTACATATTTACAGGAAATTAAACGAGTTTCCATTTCGTATCATGTTTATGTCCCTCGTGAAATAAACATGATACGAAATGGAAACTCGTTTACTATCTTATAATTATCTTCTTTTTTTTTCACTAAAGATATGCGGCGCCATTCTTAAAACACAGTTCATGTTATGTATCTGGGTACGCGCACACAGTGTTCTTTTTCAGAAATGTAAATCTAAAATTAGATCTCAAAATTTGTGTAAATGTAACTGAGAGGAGCAATTGATTTTATAATTCAATTAAAAACTGTCAGACATAATCGAACATCCATCGCAAAGATTCCTTCTCCAGATCCGTTTATAGAAAAATAGAAAACTCCCCAGGACGCTACACTATACATTTTCCAGACTAGACATGTAAAGATTAAAATTCCGTTCAAAAAGGATCATCATTTTCAATTAGCTCTAATCAAGTCAACGTTGAAGAACGACTCATGTAATCCCACTTTGCGTTGTCAATCTTGGCAAACAAAATATCACAACCATTTGCATTAAATCAGGATTTGTCCGCCTGTGAAGCGGTCGGTCATCGGATCGATCCTTCTCAGCGGACCTATTTGCAGTTTGGGTTATTTTCCGTTTCAACCAGTGGTCTACAACTGGTTCATCAAAGGTCATGATATGTGATGTCCTGTTTGTGGGAAAGTGCATAAAAAAGACATATGTCAGAATGACCATATATATGACGACCAATAGCCGATGATAAGATAAAAATCAATGTGCTCTAGAGGCGTTGTTAAATAAAACAAACTTTCCTTTATTTGCAACCACGCAAATTAATTTAATATTGTTACGGCATCAACGTTAGAATTGGAATTGCAAACACTTGTAGACCATATGCCACAAATTATGTTTAACACCTAGCCTCCGTTGATTAATCAAAACCCTTGAATAGACAATCGTACCTTGCTTGACAGATCCCTCAGGATTCTATAGACGCCAAACCAAATCTCAAAACCTCTTATATATTGAAACAGAACGCACCCAACAGCAACTCCTATAATTGGAAGTAACCTTTGAAACTATGTGTCCTGTTCTTTGTCTTGGCTGCAGTGAACACTGGATTGCTGTCACATTAAGAAGTAATTATTACAGAGGTACTAGAGACTTAATAGAAACAATTTGATTATAACGAAAACAATCAATGAGTCTGTCTTACTAATTTTGTACATTATAACTGTCTTGGTAGAACAGCACTTGGTTCATTGTTAATAATGAGTAAGCCATATCGTATTTCAGAGAAACTGATCTTTGGTCAAGGTCGGATAATCAGAGTTGTGGTATATTATAGGACTAATGATCCTCAAAGAATGAATAAGGTAGTGTAGTGATTAAGCTATCGGAGTTGCGGCTGGTAGGTACTTGGATCAAATCTCAGTCGAGGCATGTTTTTTTAAAAATCTGAATATCGGCTCCAATCCAGAATGAGTGCTTAGCAAGGCTCCATGGGTATAGCATTTACACCCGCTAATGGTCCACTATAAATTTATAAATTGCCGTGGTATGTGCTATACTGTTTGTGGGATGGTACATATAAAATATATATTGCTGCTTATCGACTAGAATAGCCGCACGAGAGATGGCAGCGCATTTCGTCTCTCCTACTAACACTAACCTCTGTCCTGGTAAGACAGTACAGTAAGCTGAGCTGTATGTGTAAGACAGTGTGCTTGAACCTTAGTTACCTATAAAAACGAAAATAAGTACAACCAACCTCAAAGAATCCTTACGATTATTTCCCGTTCAGTACAGTGATGCATTACTGAGGTGTGTTTTGTCCAGAAGGATCGGTACATAGAGGGTCCGCCTACATTGCGATGGATTGTCGGATCGATCCTGTTCAGTGGACTCATTCGGGGATTTCTCATTCTGGTGTACCAACAGATGCTGTGTGTGCTGTCCTATATGTGGGAAAATCTATACAAAATATCCATCGCTGCTATATGTGGAAAGAGTAGCCTATGTGGCAGTATCGGGTTTCCTCGGAAGACCATGAATCTCAAATTGTGCTGCTGTGTCGTGAAACAAACAGTCGTTTCTTTTATTTTTACGATAAAATAGTGGAATGGGATTATAATTATTAGACATTTAATTTGTTAAAGAGTTAGTGCTCCGCAAGAAACTCAGCGTGCAGATGTAAGTCACTTCTCCAACCAGTGGTCCACAGCGGGTTTATCAAAGGCAGTGGTATGAGCACATAAAATATCCCTTGCTGCTAATCAGAAAGAGTAGCCTATGTGGCGGTAGCGGGTTTCCTCTAAAGACCATGTTTCGCAAAATACCATATGTCAGACATCTAATAGCCGCTTAATAAACAATGTGCTGGGGTGTCGTTAAAGATAAAATCCTTTCCTTTTATTAGTTAAAGAAATTGGTTACGAACAATATTGCCTGATTGTATGTATGTTGATTTCAGTTGTATGTATGCTAAATGGTCGCTTTCTTAAAACAATTATTTTCAAGTCTTAAATACAATTCGTTTAATTTCATAATTGTAATTGATCATGTCCATTTCATAATTTAGGAATCAGTTTGCTATACAAACAGTCTAGATCATTTACCACAGAAACCACAGTTATTTTGAGATCTGGATGAAGAATGATTTTTCTATGTTAAAGTTCAACTCTCTGTAGATTTTCTAAACGATTATATTATTAACTTGTCAAATTAGTCGGTCACTCCATTATCCAAATATACATTTCTCTTGGAAATTGCTCTATTTCAAAACGAAAACAAAAAAGCTACGCAATTGCACACTTTTACGAAGAAGGCCAATGGGGATATAGGTACATGGTTGTGTCATTTTAAAAGTCGCCGCGGAGCTACGTGGAGGACGGGGGAGGGGGGCGTTACCCCTGTTTTTAGGGGACTACTAATTCACAAATCTCTGAAGTTTTTTCTTGCTGAATAAAATTATTTTCAGACTAACAAAATAAAATGGCTAAAATCCGGAGAGTTTGAAGTGGTTCTTGCAGGAATGCCGCTTCCCTTCGGCCATCTAATTTACAGTGCCCACTATTTTCTAATAGGTGGCACTGTAATTTGACCATATTGCAGTTGAACTAGCTGTGAAGACCACCTTATATAAACATCTGTCTATACAACATACAGTCAAACCAGCCCATGCGGCCACCTGTATTAAACAGCCACCTGTGTTAACGGGTGAAATTTATTTTCTCCCCAATCAGCTAATTTAGTGTAATTTAACCTGTATTAAGCAGCCACCTGTTTTAAGAGGCCATGCTTTCTTTCCCCGTGGGAGGCTGCTTAAGCCAGGTTTGACTGGTATTTCAAAATATTGTGGGAAGATGTTGTATATCTTGTGAGCACTGCTACTATTAAGTTGATAACTATGGTCCTCTACTGATCTAACGAAGACCGTGATATGTTGTATTCTGTCTGTTGGAAAACACATTAACACGATCTCTTGCTGCTAATCGAAAAAGAGTAGCCTATGTGACAGTAGCAGACTGTCTCTGTAAGACATAACGATCAAACATTGTATGTTTTACGCTTAATGGCTGGTATGTAAACACTATTCCTGGCTTCAACAAACAAACAAGTCTGTCCTTTTTAATCATAGGCAATATTCTATATACACAAGGCAAACTCCAGGGCAATCACAAACAAAATCGTGAAGACCTAAAGTAAATAACCATCAAAACATAATACATTTATACACACCATAAATAAGTTATATGTTTTCCCCCTTTTATTTTTTTATAAAATCTTTCTTTGTTTTCTTTCTTTCATAAATATTCATTTTTATTTTTTTTATTTTTGTTCATATTTTATATTGTACAAATGTTACACTTCACCGTCGTCTATGATGTATGTATTATGGAGAAGGTGTAGTAAGTTGCAAAATGTGTGCCTAATCCATTTGTTTCTTAAAAGCAATCAATCAAAATAAATAATTGTCAGTCATAATAAAACATTATTGTGTAAACACATTTTTTTCTATATGGAATGCAATTTCAGGTGAAAAATAATTAGTCCTGATTAAAATTGGAGGAGGGGCATCATTCCTAGAATATATGTTTTAAAATTTAGAGGACTCTATACTGTTGGATATAAATTCTAGCTAAAGGAATTCTCAGGAGAATACTGAACAGCAAAAGAAACGCAAATTTAATTTGCATTGTTTGACTGAATAAAATTTAACCATATTTTGACGTTGGCTTTTCGGCTAACTGGAGGCGTGTGCAGAGAAATGTAAAGCGTTTTTTTTTTTTATTGAATGGTTATCATGAATGAATTTTTCGTTTAATTTGATTAAACTGGATCTGAACGAACATTTGCGTTTCTTCTGATGTTTACTATACTATATCAACAGCAGATGCAACAAATATTTGTTTAAATTATTGTTTTACTACAGAAGGAGACTGGTCATCCAGTAAATGCACAACTTTACCAATTTTCGTATGAGTACGTTTAAGATTGCGCCAATATTGTAAATATTGTTTTTCTATTGGTTTCAGATGCGAGACATGCGACATGACAATATTAACACGTTTGTCGGAGCCTGCATTGACGCTCCCAGTATCCTCATCATCACGGCATACTGTGCCAAGGGAAGCTTGCAGGTTAGTGGAATCAATAACACTCCAACGTAGAGTCGCATTAATACGGACATATACTGCTAAAAACCAGACTGTTTCTAAATAAATATATCTTATGGTACAGTATCGCTGCTTCAGAACCAAAAGGGTATAAGTAAGATAGCAGTTAATGGAGAAAAGGGCCAACAACTGTTTCTCATCTAGACACAAGTTTTATGTGGAATATCTTTTATACTAGGAAAATTACATAGCATTAAAGGATAATATTTCTCTAATCTGTCGCACAATTATGTTTTTAGAGAAGAATGATTGAAATTGTCGGGAAATAAATAGAATATCAAACTCGTTACCATTAATTTGTTATCAAATTTATGTCCCTCGTGAAATAATATTCCTTAAAAAATAATAATAATAATAATAATTCACTCGGGACTTACATTTGGTAATAAATGATACCAGTAAGTACCAAACACAGACTTATACCCTCTTGGTTCTGAAGCAGAGTTATATATAGATACACATAACTGTACTTCTATTTGTACTAGCAGTTTTTGTCTTGAAACAGCAGATCATGAAGTATAGAAAAATACCAATTCTGCGACAGTTGTTTTCATTAAGTTGTAATATTCAAGAAATTATTTCACGGTTGCGGTGGCGTAGAGGTTATGCTGTCTGACTTACCGCTGATAGGTACTGGGATCAAATCTCTGTCGATGCATGATATTTTAACCTGGCTACTGCTCCATCCCAGACAGAGTATTACGCAGGGCTTAATGGGTACGCCACTTGCACCGACCAGTTGTCCACAACTGGTTTATCAAAGAACGTGATATTTGATGTTCTGTCTGTGGGAAAGCGCACATAAAAGATTCCTTGCTGGTAATTGCAAAGAGTTGCATAGGGTACAGTAGCAAGTTTCCTCTAAAGACCATGCATCGCAAAAACATATGTCTGAAACCGCCTAGCTGCTGAAGAAACAATGTGCTACTGTGTCGTTAAACAAATAATTTTAAAAACTAATCCCTCCCCACCCCCGAATAAACCCCCAACAATGTATGTAATTACAGTGTTCCTGCTTACTATAAAATGTAACGCTCTATAAATCGAAAACAAATGATCTTATCTATGTAGGTTACAGTCTCTAGCAACTGTCTGTGACTTCAGTTTCAATTCGCTCGTCTTTCAGGATATCAAAAACGTTCTATAAATCGAAAACAAATTATAGTATCTAGCCAGTTACATTTGCTTTAAGACGTTAATATCAATATAACGATGTTAACAACACTAAAATGTATCATACCCAGTATGGATTCTCGATTGTGCAATACGGAGGGAAATAAGTAGGAACATTTTATCTATAAGTGAAAAAACAAGTTTGGATTTATTTAAACACGATATTATGACATCCTTAACATGTTTGCTACCGTTAATTATTAACGATAGCAAACTCATAACGGGTTACATATTTTTTGTTATTTTCATGTGTGAAATATCACGCATTGTTTTAACGGCACATTTCATTGGGACGCTCTGGCCGTTATGACCAATAATCTTGCCTGTAATAAATATGACGTCGTTATAATTTGTAAATGTGCAAAAGACATCACTAAAACTAGGAAAATTACATAACATTATAGGATAACATTTCTCTAAACTGTCGCACAATTAGAAAGTTTTTAGAGAAGAATGATTAAAATTGTCAGGTGTAATAAATAAAATGTCAAACTCGTTACCATTAATTTATCAAATTTATGTCCCTCGTGAAATAATTTTCCTTACAAAAAAAATAAATAATAATAATTCACTCAGGACATAAATTTGATAATAAATGACAACTCTTTTTATATCCTCTATTTAAAACCCATTTAGTGATAGCAACCGACTTCAGTGCCGCAGTTTATTAACAACAAACAAATTGCAGTGCAGACACTCAAAATTCACAAAGTCGACGTTTAAGCCATTAATGAAAATGATTTATTTTTCAGGATATTCTAGAAAATGAAGACATGCAGCTTGATTCTATGTTTACAGCGTCTTTGGTATTCGACATTGTTAGAGTAAGTAGAACAGATTGTCATCTGTATTGATGTACACGCATTTCTCATTCAGTTTCAACATAACGCATACTAAATGTTAAACACATTAGTTAAAATATTGTTATTTATGATGCATTGAGGCAAGGTCGTTTGTGGGGCAACTGCTTAAGAGATAGCCTCCCATTTGTCACACGTCCCACTTGTCGGACAGCTAAATTGTATTCCAATTTGTTCGACGTCTTATGCACTACATAAAAAATAATATGTATTAGTAGCGGATCCAGAAAATCCATTTGGGGATAGGGGTGGGGGTGGTGGCAATAATATGAGGCAAAATCCTCGGATTCTTTAACGTAAACAAAAAAATGTTTTTAAAAATGTTATTTATATCGCAAAATATAGGGTTTTGTCCCTCGCCGCCTAGATCCGCCACTGTGTATTGACACACTTAACGAAAGGTGAATAAAATGTTTTTCAGGCAATACCATAAAATATGCACTCAAACCTCATAATTATGAGTATACTTAATAAAAGAAGGTGGGACCATTTTGAAAATTATAGTATAAAAGAGTACATGTGTGTTATTGTGCACTTAAACCTCCTAATTATGAGTATACTCAATGTATCACAGTGTCCAATGATGGAACATACTTTTGTAATAAAACACACCAATTCAGCACACACTTAAACATTAAAATAGTTTCTGCAATCATTTATTTTATGACTTTGTAACTGAAAATTGTTTATATATTCATTTTGGAATATGCATATAACCATTTCCACAACAGTCATAGTACTTTTAGTAGTCGACGTTGCTTAAAATAATAATAATAATAATAAAATAATAATAAAAACATAATAATAATAATACAATAATAATAAAATAATAATAATAAAATTAATAAAAAAGATAATAATAATAAAATAATAATAATAATATAGTAATGATAATAATAATAAAATAATAATAATAAAACAATACAATAATAAAAATAAAAATAATAAAAAAAATAAAAAATAAATAATAATAATAATAATATAATAATGATAATCAAAATAAAATAATAACAACAACGTGGGATGATTTTTTATCAGTCATAGTACTTTTAGTAGTCGACGTTGCTTAAAATAATAATAACACAATAATAATAAAAATAATAAAAAAGATAATAATAATAAAATAATAATAATAATAAAATAATAATAAAACAATACAATAATAATAGAATACTAATAATAAAATAAAAATAATAATAAAACAATACAATAATAACAAAATAATAATTAAAAAAATAATAATATTAAAATAATAATAAAATTAAAATAATAATATAATAATGGTAATTATAATAAAATAATAACAACAACGTGGGATGATTTGTTATCTATTACTCAAGTAAAAACAAAAGGTCATGACAAATCATGGTTGCACAAACATGTCAGTTTGTTAACAGTGCTATTATATTTTTATTGTTAAAATGTTAAATAGTTGGACACACTATAATATACCTTTAGCTATTATAATTGTTCTTGTTTTATTTAGGGTATGATCTATCTACATGACAGTGAGATCCGGTCTCACGGGAAACTGAAATCATCTAACTGCGTGGTAGACAGTCGATGGGTATTGCGTATAACAGATTTCGGACTACACGAATTTGTTTCGGGAGCAGAGGATGATTTGGGAGAACATGCCTTGTACAGAAGTAAGTGATCATAGTATTTGTAGCTAAATACAACCATGATATGGTCACTAAGATGATCTTTCTATGTTACAGTTCAAGTGTCTGTAGATTTTCTGAACGATTATATTATTATCTTGTCAAATTAGTCTGTCACTCCATAATCCACATATACATTTCTCTTGGAAATTGCAATTTTGTTTTCAAAACGATAATTCACAAAGTGCACTTTTTAGTTAAATGGACAAAATCACATAAATTGAATATTTTATTTACATGTATAGTTAATCGTTGATAAATTTTATTACAGCATTTATACATCACATGTTATACAAACCATTTATTGAATTTTATCAACTAGGGTCTTACGCATTCATTGGTAATTGTAAAAAATATATATATATTTCATTGTTTGATGTCAAATGGAGTTTTGTGAAACACTTTAATTGTGGCATGGGGATAATTGTAATTAGTTGTCATGTTTTCTATGTAATATTAAAAAAACACCTATGCTCATGTTTGTTTCTATTTTGATTATCAAAACATTTAAACTTCCAAACTGATTTTTATAGTGTTCGACTATAATATTTATTTAGAACATTCACCAGACGACAGGAATAAAATATGATTACGATGGTTATTACCATAGCGACAGTATACAACCATAGTTTAGCCAACACCTCTGGTTGTCTAGTTAATCGCTGCTTACCTTTGCGATATTATTTATGAATGTATACTCTTGTACTATGCCGTGTTCAGAGAAATGATTTTGAACACGATAACACTTTTAACTTTTGTCATTCCTGAACAAAGTCGAATGGTCAATAGTATGTTTTAGCATAAGCCCTTTAATACGTTGACTACCGAACACAATATAGTGGGTTTCTTGCCTTTGCTGCTACAAGTATACTGATAGTCTGCAATGTGATGAAAAATGTATAACAGCCCTCTTCCTTAACATTTTTGTGTAGGAGCCAGATGGCGCCTGATTTAATTTCTTTAGGCGCCAAAAAAAAAAAGATATTTAGGAGCCACATTTTGTGCGTGTGTGTGCCTGTCAGTCTGTCTGCCATCTCTTTGACAGTGGTATACGCAGTATTAAATTTTATTGTAAGATCGTCGTGGGTACGTTCAGAT
>JAULBS010099098.1:0-24744 GCA_032355785.1 Symmetromphalus regularis | reverse complement strand
AATTAGAATGACACCCTTTTTTTTTCATTTTTTTTTTTCATGCTTGCATTAAAAATTCATTCTTTCACTTTACATCTAAAATTACATGTACTTTGATCTACAGTGAAACTATCTGTAACAGCCACCATGAGACCAGTGTTTTAAAACAGGTGGTCTTTACATACAGTTGAAATACTTTCCTATGCTGAAGAGACATGTTAGAAAATCCCTTTACAGACAGATGGTAATATAAAGTAGATCTGTAAGTACTTACTGTTTTCCGCGGATGAGCATCTATCTTGAGTGCAGTACACCTGTTCAGCGTGTTGAGTCGTCTGTGGAAAGAAATAGGACATTCATAAGTAAAGATGTAATGCAATCACACAATGATTTAGTCAGTGTTGCGGAGAGGAACACACCTTTTGTCAACAGAAAGATTCCGCGAATAAGCGAGTTTTTTAAAAAGGCGGAATGTGACACAATGTTAATGGGATGGATGGTCAGGTGTGTAACTGATTCAATGGCTTCTAATCTGTCATCTAACACAGAGGTCTTTAGCTGGGCTTCACCTACCAGACGTGACTTGTTCAGCTGTAACAGATCATTATCAAACAGCTTGCTGATCATATTCAAACTGGCTCCATGTCTGGGTGGGATTTTAAGAAAATATAAATCTTTGTCAAATGTTTCCTCAAGAAAATACACTTGTATATCTGGATACCCATCCTCCAAGTTGGTTAGACATTTTGTAAAATCTATTTGAGAAAACTTGCTTGAAGTGTGTGATGTGAGCCTCGGTGATCCAGTGGTAGAACATCAGACTCTCAAGCTGAAGACTGTGGTTCAAAACCCATTGGAGGCTGGCTCACACTTGACTATGTGTCAAAGTTACCAAATGTCTGACATCCAATAGCTGATGATTAATAATTTAATGTGTTCTAGTGGTGTCATTAAATAAAAAAATTAATAAATAATTTATTTTTTATTTTTTTTAAATTATTATTATTATTTTAATTTCACAGAAAATAAGGTTGTTTTGGAAATCTTTTGAGAATAGTTACTGGAATTTAGTATGACAAGTTGTTTAACAAATAAAAAAATTACCTCCAGATTTTCTCCCTCCTTATATTAACTCTTCCAACATGTGATTTACAACTAATGAAAGCTAGTAAATATTGATGTTTTGAGTGTTTTGGATGTCAGTAGTATTTTTAACACAAAAGGTGTTAGGAAAACATGCCATCAAGATAGTAACACAGCTGTGCAAATTGCAACAGCATACCTTTAATCTGTTACCTAATAGGTGTGTGGTTTTAATCAGATTTTACCCAGTTTGGCTTTCACAGACAGTTTTAAAAATACAGTCCAGGGCATCGTCTCACAGTACATGGTGTATGTGTTATTAATCTGCGATTACCTACACTGGGCTTTCACAGATCATTTCACTAATGGTAGGCTGGTGAATTTTACCATAGTACCGGTGTATGTATGTGTTGCCAGTACATGCAACTTTATAAATAAATTAATTTGTTGCTGGAAGGCTTTCTAAAATAAATATCTTATCTAGCCAGAAGCTCACAGATCTATCATAAAGGATAAATCAGGTTTGAAACTAACAAGCATATAGATAGGAGATCCAGATTTACACAAAAACATGAACGGGGAAGTACTGACTATTTAACATAAAAATTACTTTATTATCTATGTTATCATATACATGTATATGATATTTAGCAAGTATTAATAATATTTATATATATATATTACAATCAGATATGAACATAATATCAAAATATATCATTTTTGGGGAACATTTAACTTGATATGTTTTTAGAACAATTTAGATTTGGAAAGGGGGAAGAGCATTAAAAATGGTTTTCTTTTTAAAAATGCAATTACAATCAAATTCTAAATCAACAGTCACAACATTTATATTTACATGTAGTTTAATGATGAAAACATTGTTTCATAATTTGTAAACAGTACGTAAACTTTACATTGTGTGTATCTTTTTGACCAATTATGCATAATTTCAATTTCAAAAAAGCAAAAGGATAATGATATTTGCAGTAAAGTGAAAACACATGTTCACATTTGACTATCTGAACTTGAATCTGGCTACAAGACACAGTGTACCACTCTCAGTGTAACTAAATACTTAGATAGTAACACAGTATTCATTACAGTTCATTATATCAATAATTTATCACCAAACATGATATTATATGACACCATGTAAAAACTAGGTGTGCAAGTAATTGTGTTTGTATGCATATGAATATCACTGACTACAGCAATACAACAAAACAGGATATTACAGACTAGTTGGAGAAAGGAGTGTAGGTGTGTATGTATAATAGTTAACAAACCAGAAAGGAAAAAACAGAAACGAAGACAGGAAAGAATATTTTCCTTGCGGTTATTAACATCTGAGCAACAGGTAAAAAGGATTAAGAAGGACAACATTTAATATAAAGTGAGCTGATAGGGATATGACATAGACTCATAGGAGTAGCTAGGTCAAAGTCTTCACAACAATAGCAGATACATGGTTATTCAATGCAGATGACTACTCATTAGCATCAATGTGACGTGCATCTCGACATGCTCACAAAGAAGAGATTCACATCATTAAGTAATACTCCAAGAGTTTAGCAGTTAATTATTAATTCTACATTTCTCTAAATTCACGTGACACGTTTTAATCTAATGTGTGTGTTTTTCACACATAATTATCTACCCCTGTTCATGTGTTTCTTACCAGTTACAATGTACATCACAATGATGAATCAATAATAGAATTATCAAAATGTAAATGAAATGTTTTCAGAGTAATATTTTTTAATAGATTTTTAATAAAAAGAGTTTTAATAGATTTTTTTCATTATTATTTTTTTTGATTTTGTTTAAAGACACTACTATAGCACATTGAATTATTAATCATTGGCTATTGGATTTGAAACATTAGGTGATTTTGACATGTAATCAAGTGTGAGCCAGCCTCCAAATGGTTTTGAACCACTGTCTTCAACTTGAGAATCCAGTGTTCTACCACTGGATCACAAAGGCTCACTTTAATAGATACAAATTCTTCATGGAAACTATATTGACTCCCCCACAAAAATTACCCTGCTAGCTCTCACCCACACCATGCTTCCATTTCTTGTTTTATGGAGATGTACATTGATATGAGGTTGACATTTACAAAACATAATTAAAAACAATACAGTTACTACAAGCATAAAACTGGTGATAATTCTGGACAACTCCATATACAATCTGTTAATCAGGATTTTATAATTATTTTACTTCCATCTATCATTATTTACAGCAGACAAGCAGAGCTTTCTATCTGCTTCGTGGGTTGTAATCACTTCTTGATAGCCCGGGATGATTAAGATATTAACTCCTGCAGACCAGTCAGCAACATGGCCCCTCACAATCATCAGGAAGCCAGGCCACATAAAACATGTGAGTCACGAGACATTTATTGACAACTACAACCCAAACAGAATCAAGTCCACTTCCAAACATGTTGTTATCATGACATATTTGATATAAAATACACAGTGCCTAGGGTCAGTTTGAAGTTTATCAAAAGCAATATAATAAGTTAGGAAATACAGAAATACCAGAATATAAATATCACCTTTCATACCAGGATTTGTGTAGGTTAAAGAGTTTAAGTGATATATATATATAATATTAAATGAGTTCCCATTTATATCAAATTTATGTCCCGAGTGAAATAATTATTTTACGAGGGTAAATGGTAACGAGTTTGATATTCTATATTTTAAACTATACAATTTTAATCATTCCACTCTTTAAATTTTCTAATTGCATGAAAGTTTAGAAAAATGCTATCATATAATGTTATGAATGATGTTATGTTTTTTTTTAGTTTTAATAACATCTTTTGCATGTTCATAAAATTATGACACAATATTTAGCTTATCAGTCATAACGACCAGAGCAACCCATTAAAATTCCTTGTTAAATCAATGCTGATATTTTCACTGTAAGTAATACTAAACATTATATCCATTAATAGTTATAAAAATAACTTAAAAAGAAATTTAAATAAGGTACCAAATAAAAGTTACTGTGCTTATAAACCATCTGGTGTGAAGGCAACCCACAGATCTTCCATAATCACAATAAAATAAACAAGAAAAGACATGCAGAAGTCATCCACAAAAACACACATCCAGTGTAATCGCTAAAGCTGATGCAAATTTGGGTAATTGATTTTTCCCAATTGCCAAACAATGTAATTGCTTTGAAGTGCCTCCACAGCTAACCATGATGGCCCCCAATATCAGTAATGAACTTCAAAACTGCAGGATGTTTTATCTCCGAGTGGGAAATCCCCTTTAAACAGCAACATAGCATGTCTTTGACATTAATAATCACATCACATCATCTTGGTCACAGCCCAGCATCATTGTTTTGTCTTCAAGCAAACACTTGAAGACTCTTAAAGACATTTGCTTCATCATTAGACTAGACAGAGCAGGCAAATTAAAATAATCTTAAGTGTTACATGAAGCACAAGGGCTGCCAAATGCACTTGTTAAAGACAAAAATAGGGGAGAATATCTGAATATATTTCAATTTAATCCATATGTTGTGAAAAAGAGAAAATTGTAAACTCCAGCTAATTTAATCACTTACTGAAATGAGAAAATAGTGATGGTTTTAAACCATATCTCTGTATCAGATAAAACATATTTGAAGAAAACCACGAGAATGTGAACACATGAACCACTTCTAAACAATGATGAAGAAGAGATTAGACATTTTTAAGTCACTAACACAAAAGCAATCAAGCTGAAAATTGTGCAACAACTGTAGAATAAAATCACAAAAATATTAACCTAGCATATCAGCATAAATAAAATCAACAAAACAATTATTGCATCAAAGTCATATATTTATAAAAGAGAAGACCCAGTAAGTTGTCAAACTTGTGTTCAATTCTTTTTCTATTTTGAAATAAAATATTTTTCAATCAATCAAAAAGACTTGCTTAGGGATATTAAAAAAAACACACCTAATAACTGGATTATTCAAAAATTCATTTGATGTTTTAAAGAGGCTGACAGAACATAAATATTAGACATATAATATAATACAATATATGACTAAATAAATATTCAAACACCTGGCATTTATCTTTTCTGAAGATAAGAAAACAAAAATAGAGTGGAGAAACACATTAGCATTAAACCAGTGTTAAAGGTATATATATAACATACACTGACAAAGACAAGCAATCAAAGAGAGCAAACACAAACTACATGGCAATCTACTCATTCAGCCGAGTGAACATATTCGATAGTTTGTACACTTTGCCGACTGTCAAGAGACTACATGATTGCGCTACGGTCCATTTGAACATGACAAGTGACCACAGCACAATGCGAGAGCAATTTTCACATATTTGGTAAGTCGAGGCTATGATTACTGCCATTATCTGTAACAAAACACACACACAGGCCATGGATGTGATAAACCAGGCAATGCCGTATTACTTATTTTACTTTGTTAACCACACTATATGCCACACACGGTCTCACACTGACAAACAGCTTCTCAGTATTATCAAACTCAATGCAGTTAAAACTATTCCTAGTCACGGTCTCACACTGACAAACAGCTTCTCAGTATTGTCAAACTCAATGCAGTTAAAACTAAAACTGATCACGGTCTCACACTGACAAACAGCTTCTCAGTATTGTCAAACTCAATGCAGTTAAAACTATTCCTGTTCAAAAAACTGCTCTTGTTGGTGCAGTGGTTTAGCAGTCAGTCTAACTATATATTACTGGGTTCAAATCTCAGTCAAGGCATGGCATTTTTAAAGAGTGAGAGCTCTGAAAAAGCTCAATGGGTGGGTGTAAGCCATATATACTGATTAGTGGTCCACAACTGGTTTATTAAAAGGCCATGCATGGTATGTGCTATCATGTCTGTCAGAAAGTGTGTATATATATATATATATATATATATATATTATATATATAAAAGATCCCTTGCTGCTAATCGAAATGAGTAGCGTATGTGGCTGTAGAGGATTTCCTCTAGACCACGAGTCACAGAATAGCGTATGTCAGACACCTACATGTAATAGCTGCTAAATTAACAATGTCCTGGGGTGCCTTTAAACAATCCTTTCCTTGTTAAAAACTGCACTTGTATAAAAATGCCCAGACTACCACATGTGCATGTAAATAATTGTTCTAAAAATATAAATTAGGACCCAGTTGTTAACCAAACCACAGGTTAGGCCTATTTCAAAATAAAGTCACCAATACATGTAGATTTGATTATTTATAGACAACACAGTTGTTTCGGTTGCTGTTTGAATAATTTTTTAAGCTAACTAACATTTAACAACTTGGCCAGTGAGTGCCTTTATAGACCTGTTCAACTGCATACTGTAAAGATAAAATTATTAAAAATATATGTATTAAATTTGTATTAATGTAAATATATTAAAAAAAAAAAATCTCACCATTACGCAGAAAATCTAGCACTACTTCATTCCAGTTAACCAAACCACCACTGACATCAGTTTATTAGTAAGACTAATATTAATATACACATATAAATAAACAGATAAACTAATGAACCACCCAAGATCTATTCCGTCACAAGAATCTTGGGTAATAATAGGCAGCTGACTACATCTGGGGTGAATCACACACTGTCAGCAACAGCCGCCCAAGATCTATTCCGTCACCAGAATCTTGGGTAATAATAGGCAGCTGACCACAATTGGGGTGAATCACTGTCATCAGCATATATTGTGAAGAAAATCTATAACTTGCTCATGAATATTATGCTAAGTGAAAATATTCATAATTATCTTATGACACTGGAGGCAGGATGCAATCACATCATCACTTCCGTAGTGTTACTAGAGGAAACGCAATGACACTGAGCATGGTTGTAACAATACATGATGCGAGGCCATCACCACCTACTAACAAAGCAAACGCCCATAATAACAAAAATACACAATCTTTCACCAACTGAACCTAATCATATGATTATTTGTACATAAAATGTAATTTTAAATATAATGCATTTGAAAAAGAGTACAATTTGTTTTATTTAACGACGCCTCCAAAGCACATTGATTTTTATCTTATCGCTATTGGATAATCATTCTGAAATATTTCTTTAGAGGAAACCCGCTGCCGCCAAATAGGTTACTCTTTCTGAAAAGCAGCAAGGGGTCTTTTATTTGCAATTTCCCACAGACAGGACAGCACATACCACGGCCTTGTTGGAATGGAATACCAGTTGTTGGAATGGAAATCAGACCAAACTGGAAATGGGTCTACTAAGAAGAGTTGATCCAATGACCTACTACTTCACATGCAGACACACTACAACTTGAGCTACATCCTGCTCCATAATGAATTTAAATTGTTGTGTCAAAAATATAGATCTATTTGCATGTTAGAAATGCTAATATTTTAATATTCATCATAAATAATTATTTTGTGATAAAAGCATACAGTTCTTAGGCTTGCATGAAGTCTTAAGATTTTAACATGATGACAATGCTATACAAATACTCACACGTGTTCTGTCATCAGGCTGTTAGTATGAACTTTCACACTTTTACATCGATCAAGGAATTAATGCATGATTATCTTTCTTATTTATGATATTTAACTAACAATTACATATTTTTCATTCCATCACCAACATTTTTTGTAGATGGTATTCTGTTTGTGAAACAGAACTTGTTTCAATTATTATATAAAAAGTTGTAAATATCTCGTTTAATGAAGATCTGGAGTTGCTCATCAGTGAAGGTCACCTGAGCACTAAGTGGAAATTGCTCGGTTGAGTAAACCTATTTAATACAATAGTTCACATATTTCTGTTGCCAGGAAATAAAATACAATTATTTGCAATGTTATCAATGACTGACTTCACAAACTAAATTACAAACAGTTGATTATCAGCATAATGAAATTACTAGAAGACATTAATGTAATTTTATCATCAGACAAGTTTCCTCAGGAGGATATTACTGGATGTCACATAATGCATCTAATGAAGCAGACATTTTCACTTAATAACTTGATGAAAACACAAAGTATACTGGCTGGATTTGAACCTACTACACTGATTCACACTCTATTTGAGAGTCTGTGATTTGAACCTACTACACTGATTCACACCAGATTTGAGAGTCTGTGATTTGAACCTACTACACGGATTCACACTGCATTTGAGAGTCCGTGATTTGAACCTACTACAATGATTCACACCGGATTTGAGAATCTGTGATTTGAACCTACTAAACTGATTCACACTGGATTTGAGAATCTGTGATTTGAACCTACTAAACTGATTCACACTGGATTTGAGTCTGTGATTTGAACCTACTACACTAATTCACACCGGATTTGAGAATCTGTCATTTGAACCTATCACACTGGTTTACAATGGATTTGACAGTTTGTGATTTGAACCTACTACACTGATTCACAATGAATTTGAGAGTCTGATTTGAACCTACTACACTGATTCACACTGGATTTGACAGTTTGTGATTTGAACCTACTACACTGATTCACACTGGATTTGACCATTTGTAATTTGAACCTACTACACTGATTGACAATTGATTTGATAGTGTGACTTGAATCTACTACACTGATTGACAATGGATTTGAGAGTGTGATTTGAACCTACTACACTGATTCACACTGGATTTGAGAGTGTGTTTTGAACCTACTACACTGATTCACACTGGATTTGAGTCTGTGATTTGAACCTACTACACTGATTCGCAATGGATTTGACAGTTTGAGATCTTAATAACTTGGCCATGATGACAATTACAATAATGCAAACCTAATTAACTGTAGTTGATAATCTAGTTGAGACTGTGACCAGGAATAGTTTTAAAAGCTGCTGGTGGCACAGTGATTAAGCTATCGGACTTGTGGTTGGTAGGTACAGTGATCAAATCTCTGTTTTTCTGGCATGGGATTTTTAATCTCAGTATCAGCTTCAACCCAAAGTGAGTGCTCCACAATGCTCAGTGGGTAGGTGTAGACCCCTTACACCAACCAGTGGTCCATAAATTAATGGTGTATCAAAGGCCATGGTATGTGCTATCCTGTCTGTGGGATAGTGCATATAAATGATCTATTGCTGCTTATCAATTAGAGTAGCCCCATTATTGTGGAAGCAGCAGGTTTCGTCTCTCCTAAGACTAACCTCTGTCCTAGACAGACAGCACAGAAATCTGAGTTGTGTACCCAAGACAGCGTGCTTGAACCTTAAATGGATATAAGCATAGAAATAAATATAACCAACAGATAGTATTCAGCAATTATTAAAAGTGTACCAGAAGAATGATTAGAAAGCCATCTGAAATGCAATATTTTATTTAGTTACAACCCAGTATAATATTTAATCAGTTTCCACATGATGTAAATAGCCAAACTGTCTCAACTGAAGACTGTACTTTGTTTGAGTCTAGACTTCATGTAGGCTGTGTCCAGACTAAACAAGCTTTATAGAAGCATGGAGCGATTGGAGAGGTGTTACCTTTCTTTGTTTTATTGTCCAAAGATTAGCTAACAGGGCTACCAATTTAACCTTGTACTTAAATTGCTTATCTCAAGTGCTCTTGACAGCTCATATTTCATTGGTTATTTCCTTTATAGTCTGTTTTATAATAATCAACTTTCAAACAGTATATTGCTATACTCTATATTGTTTAGAACCCACTTGAGTTTGCGGATGAAGTTTGTTAATTAAACAAAACAACTGTAAGAAAAGGAAATGGCCAATAACATGTCCTTGAAATATGTGTGGGAAAGTGGTTAAAATATATGGTTGTCAGTTCACACCAGACCACAAGTTCCCCGTGTGGGATCAATCATGCAACATTTAAAGCGTCAGATAAATGACAAACATTGAATTAGTGGTGTTTGTATGTTTGTTGCACTGACATTAAAAACTCATTTTAAAAGGCATTGTCAAAAAAACATAAAAAAGTCCATGAGACAACAAAGAAGAAACTAGAGTTTGTTGTTTGTTTTGTTTAACGACATCACTAGAGCACACTGATTTATTAATCATCGGATATTGGATGTCAAACATTTGGTTATTTTAATAAGTAATCAACTGTGAGCCAGGCTCCAATGGGTTTTGAACCAAAGTCTTCAGCTTCAGAGTCTGAATTTCTACCACTGGACCACAAACACTCACAAAAACTAAAGAATAATTTATTTTGAAAATCAAGTGACTTTTTTTTCTATATTTGGAAAATCTTAATTCCGACACCATGGTGTGAAATTTGGGATAAGCCCAAAGACTTTTATCATGGAAATATATGAGCCAATTATGAATAGTGGCCTCTAAAGTGATTCTCATCCACTATTCACAACTATTCATATTTTAAATTCTCTCACAAATCTTTAAAAAGTGAAAAGTACTACTGGATTTTTAAGCAGAGTTTAAGGATATAAATTAAAAATTTGTGGTTTTGTACACAATATACTTGACTAGTTTTATACATTTTAAAATATATATATACATGTAGGTATAGGAAGTAAGCAAGTAACAGTGAAATTAAATCTCTTCTGTTATTGATCTGCTCTGGCTGTATAGCTCTATATAGTGCCTACCAAATGTGAATAAGCATTACTGTCATCTTGTCACAGACTTTCATAGATGTTTTCACAAGAAAATCAAATAAAACAACATATTTTTAAATCTCACCTGAAGAGAGACTGTATCGAGTCCCTATCCAAAAAATCATGATCTTTCTCCACCACAGATATATCAATTGGAAATTGTCCATCTGAAATAAAAACAGATATATCAATTGGAAATTGTCCACCAGAAATAAAACCAGATACATCAATTTCAAATTGTCCATCTGAAATGAAACCACAGATATATCAATTGGAAATTGTCCATCTCAAATAAAACCACATATATATCAATTGGAAACCATCCATCTGAAATGAAACCATTGATATAGCAAATGGAAACCGTCCATCAGAAATAAAACCATTGATATTTCAATTGGAAATTGTCCATCTGAAATAAAACCACAGATATATCAATTGGAAATTGTCCATCAGAAACAAAACCATAGATATTTCAATTGGAAATTGTCCATCTGAAATAAAACCACAGATATATCAATTGGAAATTGTCCATCTGAAATAAAACCACAGATATATTATCTGGTAATTGTCTATCTGAAATAAAATAAGTTGGTAGATACATCAACTGAAAACTGACAACGGGAAATAAACCAGATATTTCAATTGGTAATTGACTATTAAAATAGAAAAGTTATATAAACACTGACCATCAGAAATAAAACATATATCTGTTTGAAACTGATGACATGAAATAGAACCACAGATAAATATCTTGAAAAATGACCACATACAAATGTAACATGCGATCTTTACTCCCCAAAATCATGAAAATTTGTTAACCCTCTACTCATGTAATACCTGTAGTACCTGTATCAAAGCTTCTAGATGTATTGGAGTCCTGGTATGGACAGAGATCCTGCTGCTGGGTATCCCCTGAACACTTGGTAAAACACTTCAACATTGCAGGAAAGTAAACTTGAGTACACATAATTAGAATCATGTACTAAGCCCCAGCATTCTACATATTTAACTGAACTCTCATCTAAGCAGTAAGCTTTATTAGTGTTTCCACACTTACAATTCACTTATGGGAGTTGCAAGTTGTTGTCCAATCAATGTTGGCATTATTCATACACTTAACATGTGAAGTATGAGAAAACTTTGTGTCCAGGGAGCAGATGGTCCACAGACTGAAGTCACTTGACAAAAGCCAAACAGCAAATCAATATTGGCACACATGACACAGTTGCTCAATGTGTAACGGAATGCAGAAATACTCACATTGTTCATGTTCAATATAAGGGATGGAGAGATTTAACCTTTTTGCAAAAGAAGAAACTTTTCTATCTACACGTTCATTTGTTTGCCGTACACATAATGTAAATAAGCTTCATTATGGTATCTTGATACATGTATGTATTGTAGATATATATGTAGTTTGTAATGCTTACAGTCTTACGAACATGTACATTGACAAAATGTCCACATTATTATTGAAACCAGCACATAAGGTAGTAACAACAATAATCAGACTGTCTACACTGAGAACTTAGAGTAAAGTTTGTTTTATTTAACGACGCCTCTAGAGCACATTGATTTTAATCTTATCATCGGCTATTGGACGTAAATCATATGGTCATTCTGACATATTTATTTAGAGGAAACTCGCTACTACACTTTCTGATAAGCAACAAGGGGTCTTTTATATGCTCTGTCCCACAGGCAGGACAGCACATACCACAACCTTTGATGAACTAGTTGTGGCCAACTGGTTGGAATAGAAAATAGCCCAAACTGCAAATGGTTCCACTGAGAAGGATTGATCCGATGACAGACAGCTTCACAGGCAGACACACTACCATTTGAGCTACATCCCGCTCCCGGGACAAGCACAGGTATTTTTTTTATTCACAGATCCTATAAACTTTATTTTTAATGCCGCATTTTTCAAAACGAAGCAAACATTTCTAATTAATTTTTATTTTCTTCCCAGTCTAAAGCTGCCTTGGTAAAATGTATTTACAATGTCATCCTGATATTGCAGTCAGTGAAGTCTAGTACAAGTCGAAACCTCTACATAAAGTTGGTAAAATGTATTTACATTATCATTGTGATATTGCAGTTAGTGAAGTCTAGTACAAGTGGAAACCTCTACATGAAGTTGGTAAAATGTATTTACATTATCATTGTGATATTGCAGTTAGTGAAGTCTAGTACAAGTGGAAACCGCTACATGAAGTTGGTAAAATGTATTTACAATATCATCCTGATATTGCAGTCAGTGAAGTCTAGTACAAGTGGAAACCGCTACATGAAGTTGTGATACCACTGTCAGGTGTGGCCTCACCTCTAACACACACATTTGTCGGGTCACTGGCTCTAGTGAGTTAATCCTGTAATTTACTGGACTTTGGGTGTTTTATGCTGTTGTGAGTTTTTTTCCCACAGTCTGTGATGGTGATCTGATCTAGTAAAACCCTGTTTGTGTATGTATTTCATTGATATTCAGTCCCAAGATCCTAGCATGAATCCCCAATTATGTGCCCTTCAATATAAGAATAAAGATGGGGTTTTTTGGTAATGAAGCTGGTTTAAGTAACAAGTGTATGTCTGAACCAATAAAATATCCATAACCTGACTTATATAATCATTCAAACATATAGACCTGAGTCAGCACATCAGTTGTGTTACTTAGTAATAGTAATAGTAATAGAAAGGTAACGATACTTTACAGGTGCATAAAGGAACTATCATTAAGTGACACTACATTTACTCGAGGTCTTGTTCAAGTTCTATAACTGTCTTAAGAGTACAGCCAAACCCTCAAACTGCATGGTCAACCATGCATAGTCATGAGGTATATGACATTTTATACAGTGAAACTACACTCCATACTTTGCATGTTAAGATTCATACAAGTAAATCAAAACGATGTCTAAATAGAGAAAAATTTAATTTTGAGCTTTATGTATTTATTGTGGATTATAGATTCCCACACAGTTTATGCCAGGCTAATGTCTGTAATATCAAATGTAAAGTCTGTGTTCTGATTGCTTCATTAAGTAGGATGATGTGGAATGAACTAGCAGATGTTCACTATTAAAATGTAGTTAAAATCTACGCTTAATATTAAAGAAAGTCTGCTTAGTCACTACACTAAGAAGGATAATAGAAGAACTAGGTAATATCAACCATTACAAAGTATTAAAATGCACTCTAATATTAAAGAAAGTCTGCATGGTCACTACACTAAATAGGATGATAGGAGATCTAGGTAATATCAACCATTACAAAGTATTAAAATGCACTCTAATATTAAAGAAAGTCTGCATGGTCACTACACTTTGTAGGATAATAGAAGGTGAATGGGCTGCAGATGTCCACCATTACAAGAAAACTCATAGAATGATCAAAGCCTAGATATCAGTGATAACAATTCAAAAGAGACCTCGATGTCAAGCTTAGCTCTTATCTACAGTTCCATCTGACATCAAGTGTCTCCGTGGGACCTCCTGCTTTCACTGCATCATTTTAATATCATTACTGGATGTCTTCTCAAGATAAAGCAAGATCCTGTCAGTGGTAATCAGTCTATTTGTGAATCATTAAATACACTACTAGACTAAATGCCATTTAATGACATCATCTTTGCTGTTGTTAATAACATTAAATAATTTAACCTTGAGACTAAACAAATTTTCATTATAGAATCAGGTTTGTATTAGAGTGTACTTTTATCATTTACAGTCAGTTACTTTGTTGATACATTATGTGCAGGTTTCGAATTTCACCAAGGCATTGAGGCATTTGCTGTGTCACCCTGTCCATTAGCCACAATGCCCTCTCAATTTCACTTCTAATGAGAGCAAATATTGCCATGCACTTTTTTCCCATTTGCCTCGGTGCCCTTTCATTAAGCCCCTCAATTGGCCATCAGCTAGTTAGTTGACAAAACAACAAAGACATTTCAGGTTTTTGCCTTAATGCCCAATAGGAAACTCACATTTGCCATTGTGCTTTAATGTGTCCTCAAAACAGCCTTGGTGCCCACCTGATTCCTAGGAATCCAAGGCAATAATCACTGTACCCCCTAAACACTGAAGTTCAACCCCCTAATTATATGTATAAATGATCACATTTTTTAAAATATGAGCAAAAATATATTGTCTAATAACATAAACACAATTTGCAGAGAAATCCTAAAAAACTACATTTTCCTCTTTGAAGTGCAATCAGTAAGCTGAAGGAAAGGTACAAATTGAAATAATCTCATAAAATTAACATTTTATGTATAGTAACTAGGAGTGGAGGAGCTACAAACAGGTAAATGTTGATAATTGTGAATGACTCGTTAATGCATCTGATTATTAGATTAACTCAGTAGTGTTAGAAGACAATGAGGACAGAGGTGATTTCTTTAAACTGGTCACGTATATTTAGCCACTCTGTCACGTATATTTAGCCACTCTGTCATGCACTGTACAGGTAAGCTAGATGTAACACCTGCTGTAAGCAAAGTGATAGGGTCAGGATGAGAAACTGTATATTGTTGACCCTTCGCCTGCAGTAAATCCCGGGGTAAACACTTGCTTACAGTGGTCAAAACAGCTGGGTGTTGTCGAAGGAAAACCACTTCTCCCTGCCAAGTCAGGGGTCTATCTAAGTCGATAGTGACCCAGCAAGCATCAGCTTTGATCAGTGATATAGAAAATCTGCACTTTGTTCCCAGGTCACCAAACAAAGCACTTAAAACAGAGCCCACTGGTGATTTTAATTGTTATAACTAGCTATTAGAAAACATGTCAAATGTCAACAGATTGTTAACATATTAACTAAACTCTATTGTATATTACTACCATAGCAACCAGCTGATAAGCTGATGAAAGAATGATTGTTTTATGACTGTCAAAGACAATTAAAATCAATCTGGCACAAATACAAACAATAGATGTTGATGTCCCTCTAGTTTACGGTTAAGATGATTTATGTCTTTATGAACTTCCAACACAGTACAATTTGTCTATTACTTACAAGAGGTATGGGCAGAACTGTAGATAAGTAAAATAAGGGTTCTTTTTATTTTAATATCTATTTAATAAAGTGTTTACAGAAATATGTATATATAACCATTTTAATTTCTAAATGAAATGACATTATTTCATCACACAATTAATCTTAAGTTGACACGATCTAAACCAAATCTAATGGGGACTGTTCTTTTTTAAACAGTGCAGAATCAGTTTAAAAAGTAGTAATGTTTTACAAGCAATTTTAGGACAATAAAATCAAGATGGTTTTATCCAATATCTAAATAGCAGTTTGGCAATATTGTACTACAAACTGCAGTTTCTTAATTGTATTAAAACAACTCTCCAAATTAGAGTAAGAAAATATACCAATAATATTACATACATGTATATCCATTAAAGGCAGGTGGCAGATAGGAAAACATCATACTTATTTTATTACAAGATCATATTAACATGAACACTTTACATATATACATGTATACATGTATATATACATGTAAGTGTTACTTAAATGTCCTCACATAACTCTTTACATATATATATAGACATGTATTGAACTGTTAATTAAATGTCCTCACCTTCATACATCTGAGCATACTGTGGAAATCCAGCAGCCCGTAGCCATTTGCACGCTTCAACTGCTTCAATTTCTGAAAAACACAAAAACACTAAATATTAATTCTTAGAATCAAACAAAACATTTAAAAATAAAATAATCAAATTTCATTATGTACAATTAAAATATAAAATTAAAACCTATGTTTTTAAAAAGGAGATTTTGTCAACATACCGATCATGCACTTCATGCTAAGCAGAGTGATGCGGGCTCTGATACTTTGTTACATCATCAAGCCAGTGTATATAATCGGGTGGCTGTCAGCTTAGTCATGTTGGTCTTTGTCTCAGTGTTTGAGTGAAAAACCCAATGAGTTAGTCAGCTGTGTGTTGTATAGCTCACAATAGACCACGGGTCTGCGGCTGTAGCACGGGGTCGGCGACAACGCGATCACAAAGGATCAGCACACAGATTTACATACACTTCCTCATCACCAGCCAAACAGTCGCAACAATGCAACTTCAAACAAGTCTTACACAAATGTTGACCAAGCCAACAAAAGACAAATATTAGAATGAGAATATCTACACAGTTGTTGAATTTCAACTGGTTAAGCTGGTTTTATAGCGGAGGATGAATACACAAAGTCAACTGCATACCACGAACAATATAATAGCCGAGGTTAATATTTAAAAAGAAGTTCTATTTTGAATAATGTTATTCATTGGGTATCTTCATATTTACAAGAAATATCCACATGTATGTTATACTCTGATCACTGTACTATTATGTCATTAATATTAAAAACAAGAGCTTCGGTGCTCCAGCGGTATAACATTGGACTCTCAAGCTGATGAAAGTAGTTCAAAAACCATTGGAGGCTAGCTCACACTTGACTACGTGCTGAAATAACCAAATGCTTGACATCCAATAAACAATGATTAATAAATCAATGTGCCCTAGCAGTGTCATTAAACAAAACAAATTTTAAAAAATTTGTTAGTACTAGCAAAATACAGTTTGCATTGTGTGTTCTTATAAACATTACCTTAACAGAACTATCCAGTGATACACCCACAATACTGCTGCTTTGTTTGAAGGAGGACTAGATGAGCACACATATAGAACATATACTGCTATGTTACAACATCAAAGTGGAGACCGAGTAAGGTAGGTGTAAATGAACAGATATAGAATACCATGTGTTTAATAAGCAATTAGTCTGGTCATAGATCAAGCTCATAGATCATGCTGACATCTTACAGACTGATCTAGGCATGCACCTATCAGTGTTTGTAAACAAACAGAGATACCGAAGGCTTGGACAGCACAGCTCCACCCTTGCCTTAATCCATGCTTTCCAAAAGAGCAGCTTTATATCATACAAAACTGCTTTTACAGAGTCGGTTGATCTTGGTTCGGACCGATACCAAGTGCTGACAGCCGTACAAACAGCTAGGCCTTGCTGTAGATACTATAGAATAGGTGACAATGCACTGTGGTTTGGTGTTAGCGTGTAATATGTACCATAGTACTTATAGAAAAAGCAACAAACTGACTTCTGAGCGTAACCATGCAGCAAAATTAACCCATAACACTGATCTATTTAAACACAGTCACCATAGAGGTGGATGTTTGAATCACAAATTAAAATATTTTACCTGTATATCAAATGATCTAAACTAACTGAGTATGTACTACAGCTTTAAAACTCTGCTTCCATCAGTGCCTTAATAAACGTCTACATACATCTATCATCTGATATTTCACTGTGTTAAGTGGTCTACCCAGTTTCTACTATTTATAGAAATTGCCAAGATTAAAATAACTATTTTGGATGACTAATTATGTAGAGGTTAAGAGCTCATTTCATTAATGTCACAAGTATACCTGACACTCACACATATATAACAAGATATTTTAGTAAGACAAACACAGAATGAAAGCTCAAAAAGAAACACCCTAACTGTTAAAGCTATAGTATATGACTATATGTTTTTAAAATATTTATATTTATATGGGTACTGAGACATAAATTTAATACATGTATATGGTATATGTCATTTATTTTACATATTAAAAAAATCTCAAAATAATTTCTCAGCTCACATGAATATTGTTTTAGAAATCAACTAATCAAACTGGCTTGTAACTCTAGAAACAGTGTCTCCAATATAGCACCCCATTTAAATCAGCACTAAGTTGGTCTTGAATAACCATGATGTGGTTTACACAGTCCAGTATAACTAACAGTTACCTAAAGTGCAAATATTATTATCCAGTTTAAACAGTCCAGTGTAACTAACAGTTACCTAAAGTGCAAACACCATGATATGGTTTTAATAGATTCCAGTGTATCTAAAAGTTATTTAAAGTGCAAACACTATGGTCCAGTTTGAACAGAGTCCAGTGTAACTAACAGTTATCAAAAGTGCAAACACTATGGTCTGGTTGGAACAGAGTCCAGTGTAACTAACAGTTATCTAAAATGCAAACACAATGGTCTGGTTGGAACAGAGTCCAGTGTAACTAACAGTTATCTAAAGTGCAAACACAATGGTCCAGTTGGAACAGAGTCCAGTGTAACTAACAGTTATCTAAAGTGCAAAAAGTAAGATCCGATTTGAACAGAGTCCAATGTAAGTAACAGTTATCGAAAGTGCTAACACTAAGATCTGGTTTGAACAGAGTCCAGTGTAACTAACAGTTATTAAAAGTGCAAACACAATGGTCTCGTTTGACCAGAGTCCAATGTAACTAACAGTTATCTAAAGTGGAAACACAATGGTCCGGTTTGAACAAAGTCCAGTTATCTAAAATGCAAACCTACAGGTTCAGGTGAGACTGTTAGATAGTGTTTGTGATGGGCATACACGTACTACAACATGTGATTACGTTATCAGTGTGTAGAAAAGATTGCAGAACTCTAATCCAGGATCTACGTGAGCTTCCTCACTGCAGTTGTATCAAAGCATGTCTCACCTGGCATCAGTCAGTTGCAATGTACACACCTGCGACTCCACCCACATTACCTGCCCATCCAACATGTTCCAGTTATTCTCCACCCACATAACAGCAGATTCTTATTTCAACCTGATTCATGAATGTTAAGTCATGACTTTCATGAATGCTTGGAATCATTATTTTGATAGTGATTCAAAAGTGCAGAATCTCAAGATACACTCTTGATCTCTGTCTTATGCAGTGATACAGTTTTAAGTAATATGATATTTTTCTGATTTTAGATTTTCAACAAAACAAATCTGGTTTAGATAGGTTCTGAAAATAAAAACTTCTGATTTTGACAGTGTACACTGCAAAATGACATACATTTCAATACAATCTGGTGATTTTTGACAGAGTACACCGTAAAATGACACACATTTCAAATCAGCTGGGTTATCTGGAGTTCATATAATCATTCAAGGAAATGTGCACTTAGGAACTTCCATGTGATTATAGATCTGACAAAATGTCGTACACAGTTCATTAACATACTTGCAAGTCATCAAGTTGAAAAATACTGACAGAAATGGCATATTCAGATTCGTGGAATAATCACAATGGTTATGGCATGACTGACATGCTGGCTCATACAGTTAGGCCTGTATATCATTGTCATTATCCAATCTCATAATGTATTTAATAGATATTAACTGCACACCATGTGGTACGCTGTAAATAAGTATATTTATATATATGTAACAGGTGGGAAAAGACAGGAAAACAATATCAGACATAATATACAAATTAAAGTATGTAGTTCCCAAAATGATCGAATAAACAGCTACACAGCATAAACCAAAGAAGACATGATGTTAAAAACAGGAATTCATCTGAAGTGGTTGAATATAAACTGACATATATTGTGAGCCTCGGTGATCCAGCAGTAGGACATCCGACTATCAAGTTGAAGACTGTGCTTCAAAACCCATCAGAGGCTGGCACACACTTGACTATGTGTCAAAATTACCAAATGTTTAATATCCAATAACCACATGTTGTGAAAAAGTACTAGCGTCCTACAACAGACCTTTACAAATAGAAAAGCTTTGTGGGTGTAAGTCCTCTCAAGCTGAAAAAGCCAAACACATCTAATGTGATAATCCTATAGGAGAAAGATGGCAACCATGTGGCAGAATGAAAAAAACTTGTTTGTATTTGAATAGTTGCACGCATCCGTGACACTTGATAGTACATTGTCATCTTACTGGTTTCTCCTTTCTGTATGAGACACCTGTTGATTTCATCTCAAAATATTGATTAATAGATCAATGTGCTTTAGAGTTGTCATTAAAACAGCATAAACTGACATAATTATGGTACTACTTTAGTGTTAAAAGAAAAAAATCTTTACTTAACAAGCAAACTCAAATTTCGAAATCTATAATGCTGTTTATTGGCCCAAAAGGAAAACACAAAAAGTAGTCATTGATTCAGGCATCAGTTAAAAACCAAAAGAGCTTCCATTTAAAACTATTATTTCCTTACCTTTAGATAAGTTGGATTACCATTTATTTAATATATTTATACAAGAAATTGTATTTGACATTAATAAATAGAAAGTAACAACGTTTATATTTCTCACAGGAATGGAGTGGGATCATGGGAGAGAACTGACCATTCACGTGACTTTGTAAGATTTGGAACTAGTCCTAATTTACAGATTCTCCGATATCCCATTCAGGATCAAGCGCTTTCATATGTATTCATTATTCTGCCAGTGTACCATGTATCAAATCTCACCATCATGTATAAAGTTATTTCATTCTCGTGTTTACTTAGAGATTCTACACGAATCATCTATGTACACATTCAGTCACTGAAAAAACATAGCTGCATTTTGTCACTTAACTCGGGTATTTCACTAAATTCCACAAACTTAAATCCATCTTGCCTATCCACTAATCTTGGTTTAGACTGAATAATGTACTCCAGTACATAAACTGTAACAAGATACAAGAAACAATCATAGTTACACCTTAACATTTATTTGACAGTTTCAATTCAAAGCACATCCGAGTGATACACTATCATCTGGATACATTTCTATACATATCTCATGTCTTACTTAGACGATACAAGTATTTATATACACGTACATACCTAGTAATTGTTTCATCAAATTAACCTTCCAACAGAAAAACTGAAAATATCTGGCTACTATAACAGTAAAGGAAAGGAATCTTTAATGTAAACATTGAAGTATGTTCTATTTAATGACGCCTCTAGAGCACATTGATTTTTATCTCATCATCCGCTATTGGATGTCAAACATTTGGTCATTCTGATATATTTATCTAGGCTACTCTTTCTGAGAAACAGCAAGGGTTCTTTAATATGCACTGTCCCACAGACAGGACAGCACATACCACGGCCTTTGACAAACCAGTTGTGGACCACTGGTTGGAATGGAAAATAATCCAAACTGCAAATGGGTTCACTGAGAAGGATCGCTCTGATAACCGACCGCTTCATAGGTGGAAACACTACCATTTGAACTGCATCCCGCTTTAATGACCCCAGACATATTGTTTTATCAGAGCTATTAGATTTCAAACATATGGTCAACACAAGAAACCTATCTACTGTTTTTATTATCAGTAAAGGTTATTTTATATTCTTCGTAGTGAATGAGAAATATTTGTGAATTAACAACAATATGTTGAATTGGAGACACTGGATACATAACTTGGCAGCGGTCCAGTGGATCGGACATTAACATATGGAGAATTAAACCCACTTTTTCATGCTGAAACAAATCAGCAATTTATTAATAAAATACGTGAAATTTGGTGATGAGACTGAGTATAGAAATGTTTTCTCTCTATCAATTTCAGTTGTTTTTAAAGAGATATTTTGAGATGCAATCAACAGGTGTCTCAAACAGAAAGGAGAAACCAGTAAGATGACAATGTACTATCAAGTGTCACGGATGCGTGCAACTATTCAAATACAAATACGTTTTTTCATTCTGCCACATGGTTGCCATCTTTCTCCTATAGGATTATCACATTAGATGTGTTTGGCTTTTTCAGCTTGAGAGGACTTACACCCACAAAGCCTTTCTATTTGTAAAGGTCTGTTGTAGGACGCTAGTACTTTTTCACAACATGTGGTTGCATATAGACTTAAAACACACTCTCTGAGAAAGACACCAACAGATTTAGATTGGGTCAACAGATTTAATTTGTCATGGTCACAAAACAAGATCAGTTGTACAAAATGTTGTACAAACACATTTCAATAAACCTTTGGTGATAGTGAGTTCAATTTCACAAAACTTATACTTTCATTGAATTTCTGGTGACAGCAAAACCAATTTCACAAAACACATTTCATTAAATTTGTGGTGACAGTAAGTTCCATTCATCAAAACTATACAAACTATTTCATTAAACTTTGTGTGGAGAAAAAATAAACTGCAATGAAAGAAATTTTAATAAACTTTGTGTATATTATTTTATTTGCATTTTGTAAACAGAATAATTCTACTAGTAGTAATGTTGTATTTTCTATTCGTGGTCTTGAATAAATCACCAGACAGAAACGTGTGCTTCAGCAAGTCCTGAACAGATTGGTCAAAGGTTATCAATGTCTGAAACTAAATACAGACATTTTCAAGTGTTATGTTACACCCTCAAGTGGATAAGAAATAAAGAAGTCATTATAAATATAGTTTAAAAGGAAACTTAAATTTTACCAATGAGGCTCTTAAAATGAAATTGTTAAGAAATAAATTTGAGTACAGAGATATTTAAAATATATTAACAGAAAGACTTGCCGAAACAAAAATCAACTGGTACACGATATTTCTTAAAATGAACTAAACTGAGAGTATGTTCAAAATATATAAATCAATTCAAGATAAATGAAGATCTTAAAGTGATTTCTTTCTGTTGGAATGAAGTATTTTCGGGGTA
The DNA here is from genome assembly GCA_032355785.1 of Symmetromphalus regularis. Taxonomy (NCBI): domain Eukaryota; kingdom Metazoa; phylum Mollusca; class Gastropoda; order Neomphalida; family Neomphalidae; genus Symmetromphalus; species Symmetromphalus regularis. Next base: position 1,595 of record JAULBS010099098.1, on the reverse strand, counting down.
TATCAATCAAATGATCAAACCAGATTGAGTTGTGACATTATTGAAATGGATCAAAATGTCAAATGATGGTCATGTTGGCATCATGATACAGCTATTGTTCAAATATTGATCTTGGTGGATACTAACTAATATGTGATCCCGTCATTAGTTAATTACATTTGGTGATCAGTATAGAGAGGAAATGGTGATTCATGTGTTTAATGTGGCAGTCTGGTCACATGATATTCATTTCCTGTGTAAAAGGAAGAAAAGCCATTTTTAATGACACCCAAGCACATTGCTTAATCATTGTCCATGTTAAATATATGATATTTGGTTATGCATTAAAGAAGAAATTATCTGCCATAACAAACAAAAACAATGGGTCGTATTGCTTAATCACTGGCTATATCAAACATGATACATGTACTTCATAAAGTAAGAATGAAGAGTGTATCTGAATGAAGAGTGTATCTGTAACAGCAAACAGAAACAAATGTTCTTACTGTACTTCATGACCAAAGTTTGTATAACATTCAATAAATGTATACTTTTACTGGGGTAGAAATTAAGAAATTATTTTCACTCACCTGGGAGACGAGTAGGCTTAAAGAGTTACTAATCCCTATGAAAAATCACTAGTCCCCCCATTTTAATTCTAAGATAGGAAAAAAATATCTAATGACCTGGGGGACTAGCGTCAGAACGGATTTACTCGCCCCCAGCAATTTTTACTTGCCTCGGGCGAGCATTAGTTTCTATCCCTTCTTTAAAATGTGAAATAATTTTTTTAACTTTCATACATACAACTGGACCATATTTTAATTAAACTATTTTAGTATATTAAAAAAAAACTTATATTATGACAACTTGTACTTTGTTAGAGACATTTCAGTCAGACTATGTATGTATGTTGTCTGGAAGACATGGATGTGTCTGCTGTTTCCCAGACGCTGATTATAGGTAATAAGCAGTAGAACCTCAGTTACAAGTTCACGGTGTGTCAGAAGATAGCCACAGTCCGTATGCTCCAGAGTTGAGATGATACAGTTACAGCCAACCCATTGTCAACACCCTAGTACAAAACTGGTCATCAGGCAAAACTGTTGTTCTGCTGTCAAAATGGATAGCCAACAAAATGTTCCAAGTAAATTTTACCATGTATTCTCAACACAGCTGCAACTTAGACAGTCTGTAAGAAACAGACAAACATGTGGGTAGATGTAATTATGTATTCTCAACACAAGTGTAATATAGGCAGTCTGTAACAGTATAACATAGGCAGTCTGTAACAGTATAACATAGGCAGTCTGGAACAGTATAATATAGGCAGTCTGTAACAGTAAAACATAGGCAGTCTGGAACAGTATAATATAGGCAGTCTGTAACAGTATAACAAAGGCAGTTTGTAAGAAACAGACAAACAGGTGGGTAGATTTAACTATGTATTCTCAATACAAGTATAACATAGGCAGTTTGTAAGAAACAGACAAACAGGTGGGTAGATTTAACTATGTATTCTCAATACAAGTATAACATAGGCAGTTTGTAAGAAACAGACAAACAGGTGGGTAGATTTAACTATGTATTCTCAATACAAGTATAACATAGGCAGT